>JBCEWB010096820.1:0-12262 GCA_039654565.1 Peronia peronii
CTATCTATCTATCTATCTATCTATCTATCTATCTATCTATCTATCTATCTATCTATCTATCTATCTATATATATCTGTCTGTCTGTCTGTCTGTCTGTCTGTCTATCTATCTATCTTTAGCCATTCCTGTTTCTTTCTTTCGTCATTCCTGAACCTTGCAGTGTGAGGAAAGACAGACAGAGGAAGAAATGATCAAATCAAGGTGGGGGTGACTCGGTCTTATTGTTCACAGCTTTCCCGGGTATACAAATAAACAGTGTCAGACCAACTCTCCCGTTTGATAAGGGCAAAGGTCTATGTGTGGGCAGACCTGCTTGACAAACACAACCCTGGATCTATGAGGACCTAACTGTGATACGTAAAACGACCAGAGAGAGAGAGAGAGAAAGAAAGAGAGAGAGAGAGCGCGCAAGAGAAAGAGTGCGTAAGTGTGTTCATCAGAGTCAGAGCGAGTGAGTGAAAGAGACAAAGCCTGCTTAGGTAAGTGCGTGTGTGTTTGTGTGTGAGAGAGAGAAAGAGAGTGGGTGAGAGAGACAGAAAAAGTGAGTGAGTGAGAGAGTGAGTGAAAGAGACAAAGAGTCTGTAAGTGTATGTAAGAGAGATAGAAAGGAGAGAGAGTGGGTGAGGGGATGAAAGAGAGAGAAAGAGAGTGAGTGAATACGACAGTGGGATGAGTGAGAGAGTGAGTGAAAGAAAGATGGAGTGACACTGTGTGTGTGTGTGTGCGAAGAAGAGAACAGGTGAATAAGAGGAGAAAGGACAAATAGAGTGATAAAGAAAAACAAAATGAGAAAGAGGGAAATTTGGGAACAGAAAGAGAAAGAAAACATATACAAAGAGAAAAAAGAGAGGGCTTTTCTTTGTATGTGTGTGTTTTTGCATAAGAGACAGGGAGAGAGAGAATAGAACACACACACACACACATACACCGAAAGGGACCATTCAGCAGTAGTGAAGCCTTCAGTGTGTGCCCAGGTATAGCATAACACACTCACCAACGATTACAGAACTGTTACCATCTTCCGAGATTAAGGTTGATTTTGAATTTTACGTTAGGTCTCCCCCCGCGGGGGCCCGGGTTTATAAGTAGGTTCTCTGCTCCCATCTGCAGGCGGTGTAAACCCGCCATCGGTGGGATGTCTCTCATGGAGTGCCCTCCTGGACATTCCAGGAGAGACATCTCTTCTCTCTCTCCTTGCTCCTGTCTTCTGTCCCGCTTTCTTTCCTCTTTTCTTATTGACGTGTAAACGTATCTTACCGTGTTTGATACAATATAGCGTAAACCCCAACACAAACAAACAAACATTAGGTCTAAAAGTTTCAAGGATGATTAGTAAATACCACAATGTTAATGTTGACACAATAATTTGTTTTTGTTTTTAAAAAAATGACACTTTGGCCCAAAATCAATATCTATGACAAGTACAATATTCTACTGTATTTGAAAAATTTGCAAAAGATATAAGATAAGATAAACTTTACTTGTTCTCAAAAACGAAATTCCATTCACAGCTGATGAGATTCAATATTACACAATTATATAAGACACATGCACGCTGCATTCAGACAAAAATGTCACTCAGCCTTAGAGCTAGACAAAGTGAAGTAACATTGCCTCAGCTTTAAAAACGTACCGCTGATAGCAGAAATAAGCTTCTGTAACGCTCACGATTAGCTCTTACATGCAATACCCAATTTTTTAAGAACATTTCAACTGATTATAAATTGGATGCATGTAGTCTTTCTGAATTTGGTTAAGCTCTGACGTACAGACTTGTCAGTAAAGGACATCAATGTTACAATAGTTTTCTTGACCCTTTTAGCGTTAAAATTGCTTCCTTAAAGAAAAAAAAATAAAATAAACTCAATTTTCCCCCCTATTTCACCACCCCTTGCTACATGTCTACGTTTCACTTGCTTTGAGTAAATAACTCACTGATTATGGCGTGAGTATTTCTGGTTGTTTCTGTAATGAAATAGGGCGTTTTTAAACAGAAAATTGAGACCAAGGTAAACATTGCAGTCATGTTTTTGAAACGATGGTGGAAATAGTCATCATGTTATAGATGAAAACAACTTGGAACAACTACCTATAGGGACATGGTGATCAAGGGTATAGAAATCTGCTTTTCGATTGTCGGGGGGTTCCAATCTTACAGAAAGAGCGGGAAAGATCAGATTCTGCTGCTTTTCTTTTTCCTCAGCGAGTCAATAGGCCTCTGTTTCTTAGGTAGGGAATCCCGGCATCCAGTCTTTTCGGACAACGGCGAAAATCGTTCGAAAGTTCCCTGTATAAAAGACTGTATCATTAGTGGGGGTGAAAATCCTATCCTAACCTATCCTATCCTATCCCACCCTAACCTACCCCAACCTAACCTATCCCACCTTATCCTATCCTATTTCATCCTATCCAGTTCTATAGATCCTAACTGTAAAAAATTTAAATTACATGCAATTTCTAATTGCCAAGAATGTAAAAGACAAAAAAAAAAAACACAAAAAAAAACACAAAAAAAACAACAAAAGTTAAACGTGGAAACTGAAATGGTTGCTATGGTAATATTTAACGACGCACAAAATGAAATCTAATCGTGGCAAATTTTAATGAGTTAAGTAGAAAAATGAAAATGAAACAAAAAAAAAAAGGATTATCCGAAGGCGGGGGAAGGGGGGGGGGGGTGTCAAAGAGAGAGAGGGGTAGCCTGGGGGAAAGCAGAATAACTAAAAAAAAAAAAAAACAAAATCTAAAGGTTAATGGAAACTGGAGCCACTGAATAATTTTAAGCATTGATGAGTTTGGCAGGTTTCCTTCGCGTTTCTGGTTTCCAGGGTTACGGGGTGATGTGAAAACTGCTACCGGCACCGAGCAAGAGAAGAAATTTCGGAGTTATGCCGGGAGGTAATTCTATGTGGGCCATTAGGCTTGGCGGATAAAGTGACCGTTTGCTTTCCCGAGATGGGAGTTCGCTATGTATATAATTATATGACATGTGCTGGAGATAACGAGATTTTAGGTTTAAGATAAATCTACTGGTCCTTGCATGGCGCAGTGGGCAAGTAATACGAGGTAATTTCTCTTTCACTTTAGCATTAATAACTCACTTACTAACATTGCTGTTGATGATGTTACTGTTGTAGTTGTTAGGAGTGGGAATTTTTTAACCATTTCTTAGTATTTTCTGGAAACTTCAATACTGTTCCGGGTCAGTTCAAAGAAAATGATATATTAGATAAAATTGTGTGCTGGAAGACGGACATATTATAAGCCGTAAAATGCGGTCCTGTATTTTTAAGATAGGCTAAATAAATGAATGCACTTTAAGAGATATTCAATATAAAAAGGGAGGGGGGGGGGAGAGAAAGAGAGAGAAGGGGGAAGAAATGCAGGCGATTTGTTAAGAGAGAGAGAGAGAGAGAGAGAGAAATAAAAAACAGATCATCATAAGAAAAAAAAAACATCGTGCAAACAAGATACAACAAGAACGATTAAAGAAAAGGCTGAGAACTTTCTGGAATAAATGTTTTGAACGATGATGAGAGGAAATACAGGTTTCACACAAAGAAATGATAAATCTGACTCAAGCTCCATCTGGGTTGACGTTTTTCTCTGAGCTCTCCTGGAGAAACGGCGAGAGTCGATGACGAGAATAATAGAAAAGTAAAAAACAACAATTTCATTGAGCTTGTTAGGGGAAAGTGGAGAGGTTGAACTATGTCATAACCATCAGAACATTCGTAGGTAGAAAGAGCCTTTGGCCGGAAACAGGTGGGAGAGACATAAACGTCGAGATAACCATCGCAGGTGGTTGAGAGACGTACTAGAACATAACCGAGACAGAAGCAGGTGGAGAATGGGACGATTGCACAGAGGGGGAAAGGGAGGGGGGGGGGAGGGAGAGGGTTGAATGATGAGGTATATATGAGGTGAGAGGTATATGGTGCTAAGATAATTAACTATAGACGGTTGCAAATTAAAAAGTACATTAAAGGGTGCACTGCGGACCTATGATGTAAAGGCTTAGATAGAGGGCCCATGGTGTAAAGGTTTACAGCCCGGCGCCATGTTGGAAAGAGACTCATTGATGGAAAGGCCTAGGTAACTGTCTGGACCGCGTACAGGCCAAGGCGTAAGTGTACGGTTCATCTCTTCTTAGAATGTCTGAAAGGAAGCTAGTCGTCAATTACAGGCATGGGTAACTTCCATGCTTCAGCTCATCAATGATGATAGGAGGAATAGCGGATGGAGAGAATGGGGTTGGTTATCTATTTACGAAGTGGGTCAGGCCTGTTTATACGTCAGTCATAAGACTGTCATTGTGTTGTTTCTAGATACGTATTCGTTTTCATCTTTTGTTTGTTTGGTTTTTTGTTTGCTTGTTTGTTTGTTTGTTCTATGTTTGTCTCGACCTCCAAAAACCAGATTGCCTTAAGTGAACAGAGGCAATGCCAGTATTCAGGATCAAGTTATTGTTCACAGGAAAGAGTCTTAGCTCCTTACAATGTCAATACTAAATCAAATCTCACTACAGATACAACCAATGAGTATCAAACAGCTAACAGAAAGCCGAAGTTTTCAATTGTAATCTTTTCAAAACATGACAATGCCACTTAAGACAATTGTGATTTCAAGTAAATTCAAGGCAGATCTTTTCTGTTCCTGCTGATGTGGTAGTTACATTGTTGTCTTATGTTTTAATATCATCATGCTCTGATTCATCTTCCTGTTGTTCCTGTGGGTCTGTCGGGCTAATAATAGGCCTGTATCGTAAAGCGCTCGACGCCTGATTCTCGGGGCTAATCGACATATTATAAATAAAATTAATGCTTTCTATTATTAGTCTTATTACTACTCATTTACTCCTCTTTCCTCTGTCTTAATTTCGTCTCCACTTCCCGTTCTCTCTCTCTCTCCATTTTTTTCTATCTTCCTTCTACCCGCTGGCAATATTCCAACACACACTTCAAAGATGTCTTTGATTCGCTCAACAGAAAACCTCTCCCGAGACAGACCTGTATAAATCATCACTAAATTATGCCATCCGACAGCTGTTCTCACCTGATGTTTACTGACATTTTGTCTTTATTATTTATTTGGGGAGCCTCTCATTTGCTGAGCATCCTCACTCCCCACCAGCTAGATAAATTATCTTAAAATAAACTTGTATTCCTGAAATGTATTTCCGCAGCATCAAAAACGTGTGGCACCTCTGCTTTAAAAATAACACACTCTCTCTCTTTCTCCCTCATCTGTTCTTGCCTAGTATTTTTTTTTAACCACAAAGAGACTTTCTAGTGATGTTATAATCATCGCAGTATTATTTACTTATCTAAAAACACATGAATGTTTGATGTCTTATCTGATAATGTCATCGTGACGAACTTCTGCAGGTCTGCTGTTTTCTTTGGCATCTTCGAGTTGCAAACTGTGGATTTCCAGATCTTTTTGAGGTATAGAGAGAAGGGTCAGACCATATACTGCATTCAAAGAGAAAGAACAATTTTAATTTTTTTTTTAAACTAGCGCCTTCATCGTATCGTTCACCCTTAAATACCACCCTCATCCTTAACCGTTAGCTATCACCCTCATTCTTAACTTTAAACCTTTATTATTGACCCTTAACAACCATCCTCATACTTAATCACTAACTACCACCCTCGTCCTTAATATTAAAAATGTCGACTACAACTACGGAAGTACGCGGATTCCACAAGGATATTCTTTAATGCTCAATGGGTGGCATTTTAGACTGAACTGACAAATTTGTATATAATTTGAAAAAAGTAATAAAACAAGGCTTTGGGTGTAGTGGTTGGGCTGTCTTAACAGCAGTAAGGGGCTTTGGGCAAAGCAGTGTACTGGGACCCTTACCACAGCTATTCACGGGAATTAAAATGTGAATGGTCGATCAAATTAAACATATTATTATTATTATTATTATATTAACCTATAGAGATTAGCCTGCAGCTCTTACGCTCATGAGACTCTGGAGCAAGTGCCATTAGGCCCAAGTCTTAGTATGGCCTTTTTTTTTTTTTTTTAATTCCTCAAGCCTTTAAATCCTAAGAAAGTAGGATTAGCCCGACGTTAAGTGGCTGCCTGTTTTTGGTGAGAATTTTTATGGGTAAAAATTTGGAATTTGGAACTTTTGCCCGGACAGAGGCACTCCGCCTACTCTTCATCGATTTTTAACTGCCAGGAGTTCGTTAACGTGCGTAACTTATACACGGGACCTCCAAAATATAGTCATCCTTTCCGAGAAGAGCAGATGTCAGACTACCCTACCCAAAAAAGCCAGGGGACCGTTGAGTCACTGAAAAAAAAATACAGGTTTTAATTTTCGTTTCCTTGCCATCACCCAGTGGCAGGATCGGCCAGTCGAACCCGCAGTCCACAACCTGAGCTATTCACCACGGACCAGACGCCAAACCACATGGCCACGGCGACCCCATCAGAATGGCCCAACGTAATCGGCGAATATTTCACCCAGATCGGCCCTTTGTTACTTCTCATCTTTGCAATCAGCACCTAGTGAGACAGTGATATACATGTAGTGAAGAGATGTTAGGGAAGTTTAGAGTGACAACGACCAGGCATGTTTGTTGTTCTTGAAGACTTTGAACAACGTACAATATCGATAAGGGCCAAGGAAATAATAGAAGAACTTCCAGAAATGATCCAGGTTATTTTTTTCTATCTGCAATAACAATAATAATAATGATAAGAATAATAATAGTAACCAAAACAATAATAATAATATTAATGGAAAATATAATAGTAATTTGCAATGAATGAAACTGTAATTAGAAAATGAAAAACAATATACATGAATTATTTCTTCGAGAGTTATTTTAATTGTGCAGTGATAAAACTACTTTTACATCAGATATTAATGTTCTTGTTTCCCAGTAACACCTTAAAGAGATCAACATTCAGAAAAAAAAAGTTTCAATCGTAAAAACCTGTCTCGGGTTTATTTTTATTTCATCATTGGCTCGGCTATGTTCAAAATGCGGACTAACTACAAGAGTCAGATTTAAACCGGGTTGATTGAGCATTGAAGCCACAAGTTTGCACGATACTATGAGCTGAATTATTTCATAAAATATTGCTAAACAAATATATAGTGGGAGTAACAGAGTCTAGCATTACTATATGGTCAAAGTTACCTTTTCCTATATTACAGTCCCCAAAATGATTTTAGTGAGACCGGTAGCACTGGTCAGTAGGGTTAAACAAAATTAAGAAATACAATAATTATTCACATCATTTAATTTCTAACATAATGTCGAATTCTACAGAGTATTGTTTCTTATTTTCAGTGTATTAAATTAGTTGCCGTAGACATTGTGTCTTAAATTTTTTAAAAAATTGTGTAACCTTATAGCAATAACAATCATCACATTCTCGAATACTCAAACCTTACACTCGTTTTCTACATCTCCGAGTATAGACTTCTCACAATTTGAGGCAAAAATATGTGGGACCTCAGTTAGTTGACATTTTGGTGCCAAACGCGTGGCATCCAAATAAGTACTTTCCTGCAACTTTGAAACTGAAGGTAAGAGAAAATTGAAAATAATGTAGACGAAATAGTAGATCTGACTGCATAATGTTTCCCATTTATGATTTGAATATATATGCAGACAGACACGAAATTTGATAGCAACAGACATTAGTCAACCTATCATCAAAATGTGAAATGTAAAAAATAGTTTATGCTCTTTCTTCAACCTTTGCCAAATCAAACAGTTAAGTGCATCCAACCTCAAATATCAACATCATGGCTGCCAAGTAATTTGACCTATATTATTCTATCGCCCACCGCCAGTTCTCTCAGGCTACCAGCCATTGACGAGGACTGAGTGCGGGTACGTTATACAATCTGGGAACACAGCCTTGAGGGCCGGATCGTTTTGGCGCCAGCCGATGTTGTCTTATATTGCAGGTGACGACCAGTTCTGGAAAGTTCATGTTGCGAAACTGCTGGCTCTAGTTTATGCACATTTATCACGAATTTATTGGCAGAAATGTCAGAGAACAATATATCAAATGGATTACCTGCTAAACTATCTCCTGGCTAGATCGGAAACATAATATCAAAATAACAAACTGATGCGAAAAAGAAAAAAAGGCAGAGCAAATAGATAATAACATAAACGAGGTCATGCTGAATAGTTTAGGTGTTTGTTATTTGAAGTGTTATTGCCACATAATGACACACCTTAATGAAGGTATTGTGCGAAGCAGTTGCAAAAGAGAGAGAGAGAGAGAGAGAGAGAGAGAGGAAGAGAGGGAGAGAGAGAGTGAGAGAAAGAGAGAGAGAAAGGCAGTCAGACAGAAAAATTGTAAGGGAGATATCAAAAGAGTTACTGCCGTTATTTCGAGAGAATTGCATCTTGCCGTTGGAAGCCTCTCTCTCTGTCTTTCTCTCTCTCTCTCCTTCTCTTTCTCCGTGTGTCTCTTTTCTTTAATTGTTTCTCGCATTATCTACTTCAGTTTTCTCAGTTTATTTCTCTCAAACTCTCTCTTTCCCCCCCGCCCTACTCTTTCGCTCTCAGTCTCGCATAATATATATATATATGTATCCATGCGGAGTTTGACATAGACACACAAAACCACCTGTATGAGCCTGACTTTTGGCATAGCCGTCAGCCAAACGGCCAACATGCAATAACAGTAACCTGCAATCTCCATTTTGCAGTTCGATCCGTCAAAGCCAAATTGTCTTACATGAAACCGTGTGAAACCGAGTTGTCTTACGTGAAACTGTGTGAAAGCCAAATGCTGATGTTGTGGATTTTGAAAAAATTGCAATTTAACCGTTGAAAGCCAAAATCTTTTTAAGTACCAACATCATGAAAAGTGAAATTAACTAAGGCAATATCAATATTCAGGATCGAGAGTTAATTTTATCAGAAGAGTGTGTGTCTGATCTCTGTGCCTCTGCATTTTTCTCAGATAGCAAGGGCTCTTAAGCCAGTTAGACCTTTAGGGGTAGATATACAGAGAGAAAGCCTTCATAACCATGTTTTATTAATTTATGAAAATACGAGGGACTGCTCTATTGTGTTAAACAATATCGTACTAGTTCTGAAACTGCTCATCAAAGAGAGCCATGTAAACATGAAAATGAGATATGCATTTACGCACCATTAACTCTTGTTTTTGAATTGCTAGTGCTCTGGTTATTGCACATTCATGAGTCATTCACTGTTAGGTAATATGCAATTTTTTGCAGCAGAGCAACAAAGTATGAGTGTGAGTATTCCCAGACCTTTCAAAATTTCAAAATGCCCTACAAAGTTAAATTCTCTGTGGTAGAGAAAAATGACACTGCAGAGGAAAGATGTCACTTCAGAAGAAAGATGACACTTCAAAAGAAATATGACACTTCAAGAGAAAGATGACACGAAAACTTCATCGTGGGACGCTGAACCTGCATATGGCAGTGACACAATGATCATATGTAAGTTTTGATGTAGCGTGTTCATCATACACTTGGAATTTCAATGTGTAGATTTCTGATGAAATATTTTATCATTCAGTTTGGGAGTTTCATATGCATAGTATGTACACTTTTGTTGGAGCATTTCATCATGCAGGTGGAGAATTCGGCATGATGTAGAGTTTAAAAAGAGGATTCCATAACGCTATTAGAGATTCGAGAATGTAATATTTAGGCCTCTGATGTAGAATTGCATCATACAAAAATTGAAGAATTTACGTTGATTTTTTTGATATAGTGTTCCATCTTGAATTTGCAGACTTCTTTAGCAGGAAAAAAAAAATCAAATTAAGAGCTGGCGGAGACGACGCTGTCCGGGAAAATGTCCAAATTTCTATGGAAATAGTTTCTTCTCACCGAACTGCTCCCACACTTGAAGCCGATACAAGCCGATGTTCCTCCGCGTTAAAGTGCTGTACACATAATAACAGCAATGATAAAATCGAAGAGCGGAAAAAGTCATCTTGTTGTGCTAAAAATTCCAACGAAGAACCCGTAAATATATAATTATTCTCTTTCAAAGAATGCTATGTGCAGAAAGCACGTACTCATGAAATGTGAGTGGCAATGTTTTGTAGTGCGAGTGAGTCACACCTGTTTCACACCTGTCTAAAGTGTGGCTCACTCTACACCTACACACTGGGCCACGACACGGTTCAAACACATGTAGGTGCTTCCTAGGATGCCCTTGACATTGCACACACTGCCTGGCCAGTAGACTGACTGACTACTAATAGCTAATATCCTTTGAAAAACGAACCCTCACACCCCCCCCCCCCAACACACACACAAAGGCAACTTTTCCCGGAAGAAAAATATTTCCAGAAATTTGACATTCTCTCGGCAAAATCCAGTTATTGACAACGATTTGTATCATTTCTTTCTTTTTAATCTATTCTTATTTTTATTCATTAACTGTTGTTAAGTGTGAAATGATGAAATCGGTCGTTTTCTGACATTGTGGAAAGTTATATCTGAATAGATGGGAAACAAGGAACTGTAATTAAAAAAATATACAAAGAAATAGACGAACAAACAAATAAAAAAAAATAAACAAACAAAAACGTTTTTTATCTGAGAACGTTAAAGCCAGTCCTACTCTAACCCAAGTTGACAAAATACCTTTCTTTCCGTCATAGTTTCGTTATTTCCAAACCTCGAAACTTGAAAGCCTAACAAACCATTTTGACCCTCAGCCAGATTACCACCCTTTGCCAGGCACAAGCGGCAGAAGACAAGCCCCGTAAAGAAAGAGAAGAAAATCATTTTTCTTTTCTTGTTTTTCGAATTATGACTCTAGAAATACAACATTCTGGAAAAATGACCATGTGATGAGAACTCTTTTTCATGCTGATATTTTTTTTCATAACTTTTTTGGCTCTCTTGCTTCAAGTAATAGAGTGATTTTTTTTTTCTTCTTCACAATGCTAGTCTTAGATCTCTTGTATTTGGCAAAGAGAAGCAAGTTATCTGGCTGAAACTATGGCTCATTGTCTTGATTAAGTATCAGCGCCACTGTTTTGAGAAAATTTGCAGTTCAAACCTTGAGAGCCAAAAAACTCTAAATGCGAGGTTTATGAAAGGTGAACTAAGGCAATTTCAGTATTCAGGATCAGTTCAGTTTCAAAGAACAGTGTCATAAGGCCATAAAAGTGCAGAGGCATTTCAAATAATCAAATCTTTAAAAGCTGACCTAATCAAATGAAATTTTCCGTGATAGTAAAAGACGACATACTAGGTCACTTCATTTTCCTTTTTTAAAAAAAAGTGCATATTTTTTCACGGTTTGAAAAAAATATTCAGTGCTCTTGAAATAGATTTCCCGGGAAATGTGTTTTCCTAACTACATTAGTAAGAACAGCCTGGTCTTAAATATTTTAAAATCAAATTTGACAGAAATAAGGCGCTCTATTTTTGTCACCCCAAGGCAAAGACGCAGAGATAACAGTTTTATCAGAGCATTTTGGCACAGCAATCTGTGACTTGATTGATAACCACAAATGAAATGATTTGTTGATGAAGTTTGGAGCCAGAATTAAATCAGGCATAGTTTGCTTTTTTTTTGGAGGAAGACTACAGAAGAAGAGCTATTTATATATTTTGTCTAGCTTGTTTATTCATATAGCTTATTTATTTATATATTGTATCTAATCAACACGGCGGGAAAATCCAGTTCGACCGTAAGGTCCACCAAAGACGGACAGAAACAAAACTCACGTTTTTTTTTTGTTTTGTGTGTTTTTTTTCTTCTGTTTGTCAAAATGAGTCAGGTCTTACTTAACCTCAACGTAGCAACGACATCTTCAATTTTATGACGTTCGGACTCGGAGTCTGTGTCGGCATTCTGTACCGAGCGTAGGCAGTTTTCTCTGTTTTTCGTCATTTTATGTCTTTCTCTCCCTGCCATTCAATTTTTGTCTCCTATCTCTTTATCGTTCTCTTTTCGTCTTTCTTTCGTACTTCTACACAAACGATAACAAACAATAACAACAAAAGCAACAAGAAAAAATAACTGTCATTTAAGAATCCTACGAGAGTTGGCAATAAAAATTGTCCCCCCCCCCTCTCTCTCTCTCACGCAAACACACACATAGACCCACATACACACTCTCTCCACTCGGACCAAAAAAAAAAAGACAAAAAAGGTTTTAATGATTTTTTATGTTGGAGAAATGCTAGCAACAAACACACTCACCAACAAACACACTCACCAACAAACACACTCAACAACAAACACACTCACCAACAAACACACC
>JBCEWB010096831.1:0-28382 GCA_039654565.1 Peronia peronii
CCCGGTGGGCTGGCGGTGAACCGTGACTTGACCTCTTAACCCCGGCCGCCTCGCCGGCACGGGCCAAACTAAAGGCAAGCTGGTGCACAGCCGTGAGTAATAAAAAATGTCATTTTCAGCTCTTTTGAGATATTGGGAAACGAATTTGTTAATAACACTTGTCTTTTGACGACTTATGTCTTTATGATTCTACTGAATTAATACATAATTCTGTTTTGTGTATTTCCTTTTTCAATGATATTGTCTGATAGTTTTCAAGCTCATGGATGCCATAGGACATCAGTTGCAGGCAGAGCTTATACTATCATCATAGAGTAATGACAATATTCACAGATATTGAGAAAGAATAAAATGGTTAAAAAATGTTTGATTGGTTGCTATGTTTCCTCTTCCTCATTCATCTTATCAAGACTTGGATCCAATTAGATGTCTTGAAACCTCTGCAATGAAAACACAAAGGCACAGATTCTCTACCATACCCAGCTTACAAATTTCAGGCTGACATCATCATCATCATCATTTGGTACTCTGCCACCAGAAGATATTGTTGATTAGGTATTTTTGAAGACGTGGTGATGTAATGGTATGGTTTCTTAAATTTGTTGATTTCAATCTATTCCACAGCACCAGTCCCAACACTATCTCCCCATCAGTCTCAGCCACTGGTGTCCTCACTGTCACTTCACCCTTGGATTATGAGTCCAGCACTGCCCATACTATTATCATTCAGGTACTTCTGTTATCAATTATCGCATTTACTGTAATCTTTCTGCTTTCCATTTTCGTTGTCTGCTTTTATTGCAGACATAATCTGTCTGTACTAAATGTGTGGGCCCAGGCAACAAAAACAGTTAAACTTCACAATTTTAAAAATTAAACTAAGTGTTGTGTGTGAAAATAGAATCATTTCTGAGCATTTTGCTTTTTATTTCATCCATTTCTGACACGTAGAACCTGAGATATGGCAGTTTTTGTACCATGGGGGTCAAAAAACACAAAACAGAGAAATTCAGCTTTAAAGCTGAGGAAAGAAAAAAAAGTGTGTTTTTAATCCCGTCTTATGTAAATTAAGCAGAAAAACCGTAGGCCTACATGATGATGCAAGCCATCTGGAAGCCTGCTATCTTCTGTCCATGGCGCTGATGATCAAATATTCATAAACTTAACAGATCGTCAGGATCAGACCAGACTTATGAGTGTGAATGATCCCTGGGATGGATCTAGATTTACATCTCGAGTCATAATATTACACCATGGTTGGCAACACGTGCACTGTAGGTGAAAACATAAAACGAGGGGGGGGTGGGACATTGTGATTACTCAAAGATTTAGATTCAGATGGGAACAATAAGAGCAGTAGTGAGCCAAATGATAATTGGGTCGCAAGTGATGGGCGCATGTGAATGAGCATTTAGCATGTGGGCGAGACAGACGGGCTATAACACATAGCACTAAATGTCCCGAATGCATCATGTGCTGTTGGCCTACAGACACAGGCCTTGACAATGATGGCAGGCAGGACTACTGGTCATATCAATGCCATTACCACAACAAAAGAGTTTTTGTTGATGGACCTATGCGAACATAAGTGTAGATTGCGGAAATATCGCAAGTTGGATGGTGTTACAAAAACTTTTTAAAAATATGTTTAGAGACTCAGTTTTGAACTTTTTACCATGTCAGTACATGCTAAACATGTTTAGGAAATCGATTATGGTGAAACCCAAAATCAGTAGGTAGGTCCAAAATCGACTTTGAGAGCCTATAGTTCCGTTCGAATGCCTGTGACTTTAGCCGGGTTTTCGCTTGGACCCACACAAATTATAAGCTAGAGTTGAATGGATTAGAACATTCATGCTTGCTATTCACCTATTTTTCCTTCATTTTTCATACAATTTATCTCCACTGTGAAAAATGGTGAGTTAGTTGTTTCATGATAGAAGCATAGATCAAGTCAGGACCCCACAAAGAGTTTCTTAAGAAACCATGGCAAATGAGAAAGGGATTTGCTTTCAAGGTAGTCTGACTTATGAGATGTATAAACACTTTGATTTAAAACCATCAGCTCTTTCTATATGTTGCAATTTTTTCATGATATATATACAATCAATTTATGCTTCAAATTCAAGAGGAAATGCTGAAAATAATCAATGAGAAATTATTCTAATGTTGTGAAATGTTTAACTACGGATTCATGTCATATTCTAAGATGTGAATTAGATATGCTGTATTATGTAATGTTTTGCACTATACATTTTCTGATGTCCATTTATCTCAGTGAATAAAACTTTGTCCTTTTGGTCAGTCTGGGTTTCACTTTAAATTTCTTCATATCATTTGTCATATTCATTGAACAGGTTGAGGATGATGGAACTCCCGTACTGAGTACTTCAGTGACTGTCAGCTTACAGATACTTGACCTGAACGACAACGATCCAACGATGTCTGGCAGCTTTGCCTTTACAGTGTCAGAGACTGACACAGCCAGCAGCACAGTGCTGTATACAGCAACAGCCAACGGCAATGATGGCCCCACAGATATCATTACATACTCGCTCTCAGACACAACTTACTTTGATATCACTGCAGGTGAAAGAATTACCTCAAATCTGTTTTTTATTTTTCATTGCCAAGATGTTTTAATGCACTTAAAGTTGATTATAGGTTAGATATGTCAGGTATAGAAAGACTAAAGGTATGGGGGATCCAACAAGTCTGAAAACCATAAATATTAAAAGTCCACAGATAGATGACATATGTTCATAGATTTCTTCAAAGTTTTTACACTGCTTCTTGAACACTTGGTAAGCTATAATCCTAGAAATTTGATACTGATTCATTTCTTTTTAGGATTTTAAAATACTGCAGCGACACTAGAAGTTGACACTGATTTACAATCACCACTAAAGGCATGTATACATAAAGAAAAGAAAAAATCAGAAGCAATACAGTCATCTGAAAGAGCCAGGAGCCAAAAAGAAGTAGATTCCTCCCTATTCTATTGTGTGAAACAGACTAACTTCAAAAGCAATCATAGATGTCATATTTTATCTGATGAAAGATTCATCTGTTTAAAAAAGTATAGAATTTGTCCTGCCAGAATTAAATTGTCCTCACTACATCATAAAATTGTTGCAGGTAGAACAATTTACTTCTGGGGCAACCAGCTGTTGATATGAGATGTTTTTCTTCGTTTATTGTTTTTCTAATGCAGACACGGGGGAAATCACTCTGAAGACCAGTGCTCCTGACTATGAAACTGGGGGTGGGACCTACAGTATGGATGTATGTGCTGAGGACTCTGCCAATCCTACAATCCGCAGCATTTGTCAGACAATCACTGTTACCATCACAGATGTCAATGATGAGGTGTAAGTGAGATCCCTTTTCTTTTATGCTGTGCATTCAACTAAATTATTGAATTTCATTCCGAAAACAAAAGTAAAAATTGATTAGATCATTAAAAAAATCTCTAATATAAATCTGTAGAAGGTAATTGTTTGACTGGTTCAAAGTTGACTGGTTCATCAGAATTTGGAAGAAAAATTAATAGTCTTTAACCTCCTGTTTTGTTATAGAAGAGTTACAGTACTGTTTTTCCATTTTGACTGATTCACTTTTTCTAAAATCCTAAAAGAATTTTGATTGATACAGATTTGTAATAAACATGTTTATTATTACTGCATTATGAAAATAGAAAGAAGTCAAAAACAAATCTTTCTTTGAAGATTTTTTGTTCAGGTACATTATTTAATATGTATATTTTTGTGCAAATTTTTTTATTACAATTTGTGGACTGGTAGCCTGTTATTGTTTTCAAATACTCACAAATTCTATCATCTGTGAGATGGAAAGATGAAGACAATATATAATTCATTGACATTTGTTTTGTTCTATGCTAGTACCAATGTGTACAAAATACTACTGACATATAAGAGATTATCTGAGGTAGAGATTGGCTTGATGGTGTTAGTTCTCTCCATGCCAATGTGATGTAGTTGTTAGAAGTAGTAAAAACTGTATCAAAATAATTATTTTGTGATCTCTATGCATTGAGAATATTTTTCTGTTCAAAGTCTCCAGTGTAAAAAAATTTTTTCTCACGTAAAACATAATTGTTCATATTAAATGAAAGCACTCTGTTGCTTTGTATTTTATTTGATTATTATTGTGCCTGAATAAATTGAGTCTGAGTCAGATTTGTCATCCATAGGATTACTCACATCAGTGGAAAGGAAATGATTATACTTCACTTTTGTGAACAAAAATTATTTAGCTACTTCTTTGTATTGAGAGATTAACTTTCAGACTTAACACTTGTGACTCTGTGAACAATAAAATCAGATGTTCTCAGTGGAGTTTTCTTTGATTTGTGTCACCTGGTTGTTCTACATCAATCCATGTCCAGGCCTATATTTAACCCAGCGATCTACTCAGCCTCAGTGGGGGAGAATGCAGCTGCAGGAACCACAGTGACACCTGTAACTGCCACAGATGGTGATGGCACACCTGTTTTCAATACTATCACCTTCTCCATTCTCAGTGGAGATCCTGCAGGGGAATGGAGGTATGACACAAAACAATGAACTGTATTTCTACTCCAAATCTTATATGGGATTCTTCACCTTACAGTTTGTAGAGTCAGATTTAGTTCGGACAATTTATCTTCTGATTTTGCTAAATCAGTGAAATATGAATGGAATAAACAGAAATAGAATCAGTAGACAGTGAATTCTATTTCTATCATAGACTGCTTCAGCATACAGTTGCAAGAGTCTGTCTGCCTTCTCAGAAATTTCATTTTAGAGATTTACAAAATCTGTGGGACATAAAAAAAAAATGACTGAAAGTAGAACAAAATCTGAAAGAGAAATTTATATATTTCAAAAAGAGAAAAATATAGGAAGAATAAAAAAAGAAAACAAAAAAAGGATGACAAATAAAACAGATAAATACTCAGTTTATGTTGGTTATCTTAATTCTTAATAGATCTCTGGGTCAGATTTCACTTTTTTCACCTTTATTTGAGTGAGAAAGAAAGTAAGAAAGAATGCAAGAAAACAAGAAAGAAAGAAAAAGAGGAAGAGAGAAAGAATGAAAAAAGAAAGAAAGAAAAATAAAAAAGAACAATTGGAGAAAGAAAGAGAGAAAAAGAAAGAAAGAAAAAACAAAGAAACAAAGAAAGGATGACAAAAGAAAGATGGGATGGAGGGAAGAAGGGACTGAAAGAGGGAGGGAAGCAGGGAAAGTTAAACAAGAAAAGAAAAAGAAAGAAAGAAACAATAAAGAGAAAGAAAGAAAGAAAGAGCAAAAATAAATAATTCATTCCTCATATTGTGTTTCTAAATTTGAAATTATTAAAGGCATTTTTTTGTTCCTGATGAACTTGATGTTGCTCAATGTATGTCACTGTCATTTTATGGTAAATGGTCTTGTGTTTTTTGTTTTCAAGCATCAGCAACACTGGAGAGTTAGCCACTAGTGCAGGTTTGGATTATGAGACAAGGGACAGCTACAACCTAGTTATAGAAGCTTCTGATGGTATGAACATTGCCACTGTCAACTACAACATTGTGGTCACACCTCTCAATGAGTATGATCCAGTTTTCTCTCCAACAACAGAAACAAAAACCATTGGGGAAGATGCTGCTGTTGGCACTACACTGTTGATAACAGTAGGTATCACTACTTTAGATTAGTGCATGTTACTATCTATAGCAGTAGGTATCACTAGTTTAGATTAGTTGTGTTTATTAATCTTGGCTGAAAAAGAGACATTTGCACCAGCTTCGTCATGTTATGAAATCTATACTATAATACAACAAAAGCCATAAAAGGCTTATGGACTCGAAAATTGCTGAATGTATCCATCTGAAATTTGGCACAGAAAATTATTGCATAAAAATCTGCGTTTCTGCTTACATGAAACAAAAAAAAGCTTATTATTTTGATGTTATTTTAAAAAGGTAATAATAATTGAATTGTAAAATTGGGTGTTTTATCCAAATTATACATTCGATAGAATGACACATTTTGTTATTGTTCTTTCACCTCTGCTCACAGAGCACCCAAAACAACCAAACACATTTTCTTTGAGTAACATTTAGTTTCATCACCCGAAATACCAACATTGAGGTGCACACGCTTGCCATACACTTTGAGTCACATGGCAGTATCAGTTTGACCTATATTAAAAAAAACTCCCACAGAGGCCATAGGTTCTCTACTAGCATACTATGCAATAGGAGTATCCACATTGGAGACAGGCTATGTGACAGGATCTTTTCCAGGTTGAGGAGTTGCTTGTTCTACAAAGTTGAAACAAAGAAATAACACAGAAAGACCCATGGCAAAACTTGGCCATAGTCTTTTAAGAATGAAGAATGCCAACAATAATAACAAATTTAAATGTTAGTTGAATACTTTTCAGTAAAGAAAGCTCAAGCATTGAGCTCTGATCATCAGAACGGCAGAGAATGTGCAGATCTATCCCCTGAAATCTGTGCTGGAACAATATTGCATTTTGATTCTCTACTGAGTGATTGTATGAAACAGTTATATCTGTTGGTGTCGTGGATACTACTGAATTGCTATTCATGATGACAGATATCTACTGCATGTTATTTGATTTCAGTGTGACATAGATAATCATAATGATTGACTTTTTATATATATATCTTATGAATGATATGTTATAAGTTATTTACAGCTTTTCTTTTGTTATTAGGCTGTGGCTTCTGATGGTGATGCGGGACCTGATGGACAACTTACCTATAGCATAGATCCAGGTTAGTTGTCTAGCAGTGGAATTTTATACTGTTAAGATACATCTACTGATTTGCAGTCATTATTAATACATCAGTTCATTTCGGTTTACATTTTTTATCATTTTCCTTGCTGAATTTCATCTGAAAAAACATTGTGACTCAATGCCATGTCATGTTCTCAACTTGCCACTCACAATTGCAGTTCAATTCTTTCACATTTTTGTAAAAACAGTAAATACCCTCTCGCACATAGCACTTGGCTACTCATTTCTGGATGTCTTTGACCATTTCTCTTTTTTAATGATATGGAAATGTTTCTGAACACAGTGTGCCGTGGTCTTGGTCTTCTAACTGTGTACAGATTCATGAAGGTGCTACAGGAAGGAGTTTCACACAAGCTCTCTCTATTCTTGTCTGTTATGTGAGAAGGTCTCTTTTCTGTGAAGATCTTGCTGGTTCATTCCTCAGTTTCATCTGCCCACTTTTACTTTTGCTTGTCTCTGCATCTTTTTCCTTTGATGGCTTTTTGAAAGATCATCCGAGTAAATGAAATTACATGAAATCAAGAAACAAATTTTGTTCATCAGGTCCATTCTTCATTGATTCTGATACTGGGGAGATAGCTGTGTCAAGTACTTTGGACAGAGAAACAACTCCATTGTATACACTGATAGTTTATGCAACTGACAAAGGCACAGTGCCCAGAACTGGAAGTCTGTCTTTAACAGGTAATCAGTAGGATATGAGACCAGATGTACACAGATTGTCTCAGGCATTCTATGAATATCACATGAGAGAGACACTGATTCATGTTTGGTATATCATTCTTTGATTTTGTTGTTTTGATAAAGTCTTCATTCTTTTGCATGTATTCTGTCTCTGTTTAGATAATAAAGAATATAATAACCGAACCTGATAAGAATCATAGATAATTCAGTATATTCAGAATATGTTCTTTTTTTTTTTTTATCTCTATTGTTTTGTACTTAAATGCAGATATTGTGATGGATGTAACTTTTATGAAATTATAGTGATAGTGAGTAAAGTCAGGAATCTGTTCATACCATACCTACTCGTTGTGCATCTCATGTTCAGTAATGTATAAAAAGTATGAGCAGTTAGGAATTATATAATGAGTTTTGTTGGGCAAATAAAAATCTTATGTGCTGCTGAAAATTGCATCAGAGTGGTTATTTCACGATAGTTTTATTCACAGTGAACATTTGCCTCTCCCATACATAACCTTATTTTCACACTAAATATTTATATATTGAAAGAAACTCTTCTGTTGTCTTTATCCATCATGAATTCATATTTTCAAAGCTATCAATGCTCTCTTTTTAATGGATTTGAGTTATTTTTCATAAATAAATGGCCTTCATAATGTAGTGCAAGAGGATTTTCATAATTCATTATCTTATTTATTTTCATGTTTTTCATTTCTAAATTCAAGAGCACCACTCCTTATTATTTGTAAGAAATTGTGACGTACTGAAAAATTTCATATATTATCTGTCCTCAGTGAGTATTGCAGACGTGAATGACAACAGTCCTACCTGTAGTTCAAGTGTGTACTCAGTCTCAGTACAAGAATCTGTGCCCATTGGCACAGCTGTTGCTACAGTGGTCTGCACTGATGATGATGATGACCCTGCCAATCTGAATAATGCTTTGAAACATACAATCAGTAAGAAGATCTTGCAGCATCATATATATTTCTAAAATCACTGTACAATATTTTGACTGTCCAAAGTTCAGTCCATAGACACATTTTTCAGGAACTACAGGACAATGCGCACTTGATCCTGTAATGAATGTCTAATGTCATGGTTTCTAATTATTAGTAAGAATAGAAGCTTCCCAGTGTAGTATGTAGCACTTTGTAGTGCTTATGGCAGTTTCAAGAGTCCTTTCTATCACTGTCTTACTGGATGAGAAATGAAATGTGGTTTGAGTAACTAGTTTCAGTATTAAGATGACGTTTGAAAATTTTCTTTCACATGCTTCTTTTCCTGGACCTTAGCAGGAACATTCACAGGTATGTAATTTTAATAAATTTGTAACTATATTTGAGCAATAAAAAAGAAAATAAAATCCATAGTTATTAGTCAACATCCTTGTTCCTCCTCAGCCTCGGGTCCGACCAGCGTGTTTGCTGTTGATACTGCTGGAGTTATCACAAACACTGTGACATTTGACAGAGAGATCACTACTAACTATCAGCTGATAGTGGAAGTGGAAGACCAGGCACCCATCACAAAACTGACTTTCACTACCACTGTCAGTGTTACCATTCTGGGTAAGTGAACTATTTGACTGTGTTTGTCAGTCCTTATATTGACATCACGTTGTTGAATTGATTGTTTACCTCCTGTCAGATTAGATATTTTCAGTACTTTGAAAGATGTAGTAGTCTGATGCCATGGCATCATTACAATTTTCATAATTTGAAATTCTCATTAATGGCGTTTTATAAGAAATGATGGATTTACAGGCAATGGTATTGGTAATGGTACATTCTTATGAGATAATATTGCAGATCTCACAATATCAACAAGAAGCTTGTAATTTCCAAATTTATCAATGTAAGCATGATTTTTCTTTCTTCTGAAGTAAGATGTTTTTAACCTTTATAGCTGAACTCAGTATACCAAATTAGTATAAATAACTAAAAAGGTTTAGTTTATGCTATGGTTGTCATGGCAACACTGCCATACTGGATTGTACCTACTCTGGCATCAAAACTCAAAGGAGGAAGGCTTCCACAAGTTTTCTTGGGATTGCATCAAATTGGTACATATATTCTTGAACATAATATCTTTGATCACACAATAACTTTATACTGTATCTGTTTGTTTGTTTTTTTTTTGCTTTTCTCTGAATAGCATTTGAAAATACCATTGCACCAACTTTGACATTCTCCCTTTTCCATTATAAAACTTAATACCAAAATCAATTGTATGAATTTTTCTTATTCATCAAAATTACATATGTGCAATTTGTTAGAAATCCAACCACAAATAAAAGACATGGTCACAACTAATTGTCAGAAACTAACATTTTGAGGAAAACATATTTGATGTTGTAACATGTCACGCTGCTTGTTGGGCTTTCTCCAACTACATGCAAAGAATATGGAGTTGTTTTTTTGTTAAGCATAGTTGATCCACTAATAGCTGTCAAGGTGATGAAAACACGTAATGTTAGTAAATACAAAGAAAACAGTTACAAAACTTGCCAAACATTGTTCTCTGCATTATACAAAACTTATATACATGCAGCTTGCGTGGCTTTGTTATGATAACAACCAAAATGAGTTCATTACAATATGTCTAATAAGCCAGATAATGAGGTCAACTGAGACAAACATTGACGACACCACACGAGTGAGTGAAATCACTGCACAAGTGTAAAATTTATGGCATTGGTCAAAGTCAAAACTAGATCATGACTTTGATAATTTAGATACAAAACCAGTACTAAACATAATTTATACTTCATTTCAACACACTTCTGTGCTCTATTAAATGTCATCTTCTGGTTGTAGTCTCCATACTCTGACTGATAATGTGATATTTGCATGATGTCGATTACATTATTTCCCTTGATCTCTCAAGAGAAAACTGCTGTCGCTCGACACAGAGTGTTGATGGAGGACATTAATTAATTTTACAGTCTTTTATTTCGTACAATCCCTAGATATCAATGACAATGCACCAACTTTTACAACCCTGCCAGTCTCCACCAGTGTCCCAGAAGATACAACTCTTGGCACGGTTATAACAACAGTGGTTGCTTCTGACAGTGACAGTGGAGTCAACCGTAAGAAATTTTTTTGTAGTGTTAAATCTTCTGTGAAAGCTTTATCACTTTAGTTGGTGTCTGAGGGAAAGATTGTTAGTCATTTATGATGGTATTAGTCAGCCATATGAATATTTAAAATGGACCACTTAAAAAAAACATGGCCGATAGAGCATGGAACAAATATTAGATTAAGAAAAACAAATTAAAAATCTAAGAAAAATAAAATTGACACCAGGCGAAACAGCCCGATATTTTGCCTTGCTTGAAAAGTATCCTTTATGTGTGTAAATCTGGTTAGTTTCTTTGTAAGCGTAAATGGGAATCAGTGCTGTATTGATATCAATAAGTAATATCAAATGTGTTGAAAGATTTTCTATATTCAGACACTGGTGTGACCTTTGATGTCCTTTTCTCTTTTCTTGTTGATAAGAAAATTGCAATGTAATTACAGAGCAACTGGAATATTTCATCACCAATGGCAACACTGGCAGCATGTTTTTCATTGACAAGGCAGTGGGACAGATTATCTTACAGAACAGTCTGGACTATGAGACCCAGCAGCAGTTGTATGAACTAGAGATCACAGTCATGGTAACGTTTTTATTCAGTTCTCGTCACAGTTATTAGCTGAACATCCAGATGAAATGAGCTAGATGTCAAAGAAGATTACTTGAGAAAATAGGATTTTTGCTAAGTTTGGGGTTACAAGAGTTCACTTTGAATGGGAATCTCTTGAGACAAACAAAGAGTGGTTAAACAATTTTTCTTACCAAAATCAAGTGCCCTCATTTCCGTTTCTGTGGGCACCAATAACTCCTTACTAATAAAAATAATTTGATACCAGACTCATTTCATCCAGTTGCATGACGTTCATCTCTCATCAGCTAGGCAAAATGAGTCTATGTTGATTTTCTACCAAATTGACTCATTACTCTCACATGAAACATTTCATACACTTCTATGTGATGATAAAAGTTTGGAGCTAACTTGACTGTAGCCAGAGCTAGAGATATTGCAAATTGAATTGACAGTGATCCCTTACAGTGATAGATAAAATTAGGAGAAAAATTGGCCCCCCAAAAAAAAAAATAGTTTAGCACATTAATCTAAATATTCAACTCACAACATTCTGACATACTTATGATCTGCCCATAAGAGCATAGTTTTGTTATTAAGAGGTGACTGTTCTTTCAATTTCTGCAATATAAAAACATGGACGACTGACCACCTTTATCAAACTCAGCCCTCGCTTTGTCAATTCAAGTATTGTCACTTATGACTCATTCCACTTGGCCGCGAGACATTTTATCTTCACTTTCATCACAATAGGCCAGCATCTGTCTGAATTGACCATGTGTTTTGCAAAACTGACTATGAGTTTTGCAGAATTAGCCATAGGTTTTGCAGAATTGGCCTTGGATTTTGCAGAATTGACCATGAGTGTGGAGAATTGGCTATAGGTTTTGCATCCTAATTATTCTGGCTGTCTCCTAGCTGGGACAGCATGTTCTGTGGCCATAAAGATCAAAGGAGTTGCATACAGTTTCTCTTTCAGTGGTCCCATCTGTATGTGGTCTATGGGTGCTAACATTGTTGTATATAGTGTGGTCTTCTTTTACACTGCACTTTCCTATTACTGAGTTCAGCAGTTTCTCATTTACTGATTTGTGGTCTTGTGTTAGGATGTCTTTTCACTTTACATAGTCAGTAGCAAGACCTTCACATTTTCTTCATTAATGATGATGAACCCTTGATATCATGTCTTTTTCACAACAAAGAATTTCTTGATAATATTCCATTAATATAATTTGTGTTACACAAATGGCAATGTCGCTAGTTGTGCTACAACACACACTTGAATGGAGCTTTAGTTTTCTCAAATTTTTCAGTATTTATCAATGTTTATTCTCAATTTTGGTGTAAGAAAACTTGAAACTACTAAGATCGCAAAATGTTTATATATGTCTCATTATTTGATTGTAAGTTTAGAACAGTGCTCTCCTGACTTCTGAAAATCTTTGTTTTACGTTTAAAGAGATTGTGTTTTTATTAAGTCACGTGTTATATAATATTTATCAATATGATCATCTCATTTCAGAAAAGTTATTTATTTCATTTGTCAATAAGTATATTCATTATTTCCTTTATTTTTTGCTTAACCATTGTTACTGAGCACAGGATAAAGGCATTCCTGCCCAGTCAGCAACTGGCACCACAACAATCACAGTGACAGATGCCAATGACAATGGACCTGTGTGTGCCACAGCACTCTACACTGCCACAGTGCAAGAGAACTCGGCAAATGCACCAGTGCTGACTGTGTCATGTACTGATGCTGACTCAGTGGGATCTGTCTCTTACAGCATTACAGCAGGTATACATGATAGTACAACTTAGAATAAGAACTGCGGTATCAAAATATATATATATTCCTAGTAGTTATCATTTTGCAACCTATCCCAACATTTACTTGTTCTCTGTAGAAAATTGCATGTTTATGTATATCTGACTTTTATTTCCCTCTTATACCTATCTTTTATTCTAAATAAGTTATCAGTTATACCTGCTTACAAAGTACTCATTTGACTCTTTTACTACACACTATGCATCAGGCTAGCCATAGACTTTAGATCCATTCAGCCTTGTTTGAACAAAAATGTGAATGTAACTTTGACCCCAAATGTACCCACTCTTACAACATTCACAATATCTGTCAACTTATTTGCAGTTACATATTGATAACCCCTGGACATTAAACATCACATTTAAATTCAGCAAGAAAGAGATAATGGATGGTGACATTAGTGGACTGCTAGTGTGATTATTATATCCTGTTTTCTCTTGTTTTGTTACTTTTTTCCCTAGGCAACGCCAATGGAGACTTTACAATTGATGGTGCATCTGGTGCTCTCAGGACCTCCGCAAGTGCCAGTATTAACAATGAGCTCACACAGTCATATACTCTAACTGTCACAGCATCTGATGGGGTACAAGTGGCTACCACCATAGTTCAGGTAAAGTAAAGGGGGGAGGGGGGGGGGCGCAGTGGCTCTGTGGTTTGGCGTCTGCTCATGGAGAAAACAACTCATGGCATTGAGAGCAGGATCGAATCGTGGGTCCTGTGTTGGGGGATGGAAGGACATGAAGAATGAAAATTCCATTTTTTCAGTGATTCAGCGGTCCCCTGGCTTCCTCTGGGTAGGGAAGCCTGATGTCTAGCCTTCTTGAATAAGGAGGAATTTATTTGGAGGTTCCGTATGTACATTACGCACATTAAAATCAATGAAAGAGTAGGCTGCGTGCTGCTGTCCGGGCAAAATTTCCAAATTCCACATTTCTATCTACAAAAATTTTCACCAAAATCAGGCAGCTACTTGAAGCTGAGATAATCCTGCTATCTCAGGATTGAAAGGCTTAAGAAAAAAAAAAAAGTAAAGTAATGTCAGATTTTTCAGTGATAAGATAAGATAGATAAGATCAGATACAATAAGATAGGATGAGCTATATTTGTCCTGAGAAGGAAATTCCACTAACAATTGATGAGGCTCAGTATATATATTTATGCTTAAATATACATATATGAGGTACGTTCTCAATTACAGACAGGCAAAACTCCCTTCATATTATGAAAATAGTTCCTTCCTATACTATAATTTTGTGGTTGCAGGGCGGTATTCAGAGATGTTGTCCATATATAAACTCAGCCATTTGCTGTAGTTCTCTGCTGCCTTTTGTCATGTTGTAAAGTCAAAGCCTGTTCAGTCTTTGGAATTGTAAACCTATTTCTCTTCAGCCCTGCCTTGCTTTCTTTTACCCTTCACTGTTCCTTGCAGGATAGCATTTGGCACTGGTTGCTGGTATTACCCTCCATGTTTGCCTAAATCTTCACATCACTGAATTTCATCATCAACATCTGCTATTTCTCTCTCCAGATTACTGTCTCAGATGTCAATGAGTTTGACCCAGAGTTCAGTCCCCCAGGACCTTTTGCAGTGAATCTGAATGAAGATGTCAGCTTGGGTCATATGGTCATGACAGTCACTGGCATTGATTCAGACACTTATGACACTGTCAAGATCTATTCCATCACTGCTGGCAATGGAGATAGAGACTTCATGATTGATTCAGTCACTGGGCAAATCAAGGTTAGTTTCAGTGTTCCTTTTTTTTTAACATGTTGCCTGTCAAGTCTTTGGAAAAGCTCAAATGCTGATCATGACACCTGTGTACAGCATGTCAAATTATTGTTGATGAAGAGGTCATAAAATTCATAGATCCTAGTATTTATCGTGAGAGGAATATTAACAACTTCAAATAAATGTATAAGCGTGTTCATAGATTGCTGAAAATTTCATTAAAAAACATGCAAATAAATTGTTAAAAAGTATTTCCTTTGTTACTTCCATTCTCATACACAGTTCTATCATACAGTTTACATTTCTCATTATCTCCAAGGTTACTATGCCCCAAAACATTAAGTTTCTTGTTTTGCAAATCTGTCTTCTCTCTGTATGTTGGTCATAAGCTCAATCTGTTTCCTGGCAGTCTTCTGTTCCCTTAACCATCATTTATTCAGCTTATAATCAGGAATACGAGAGAAAATGTAATTATTATGGATTTTTCATGTCATAGGTCCAGGGCTATTTAGACTTTGAAACCACTCAAACATATGCACTAAGTCTCCAAGTGGAAGATTCTGGTGGAAAGATCGGCTCTACTATCCTTGATATTAATATAGATGATGTCAATGACAACAGCCCAATCTGTTCGGAATCATATGTGTCTGTGAACGTAAATGATGGAATCAGTTCAGGATCCTTCTATACACCAGCTTGCTCTGATGCAGTAAGTCTATGTTTGTATTTTGTTATGTTTTTTCATTTGTTCAGGAACATTTTATTGGTTCAGTGTTTTAACATTGTTTTCTTGTAACAGATGTTATTTTTCAAAATTCCCAAACTTAGAGTCCATTTCTCAATTCAGAACAGCAGAAATAAAGACACAGAGAGAAAAATAAATCAATATTGTCAGCACAAAGCTAACACACACAAAAAAATACTCTTAAGATTAGCTTTGCACAAGGCTGACATATGGGAACTACAGTGTTATACTTCCTTGTCATGTAAATGCATTCTTTTTATTCAAAGCAGACACAGGAAATAAAATAAAAATATACTATGATTTGTGTGGTATTTCCATATTGGGATCTTTGTGTTTATCATTGTCTTTTCAGGATACTGTAGCAACACCCACCTTGGAATATAGCATTACCTCAGGAAGCCATGCTTCAGTCAGCATTGATTCCACCACAGGTTTGCTTTGACTGTCTTTGACTGGTTATACAGAATATTTGTAAAGTTCTTTGTATTTTTTTTTTGAAAGACAGTTAGTGCATCAGTAATAGTGGTGGTGTCTTGTTGTGTAGTTTGATTATAAAAAATATGACACCAATAAAATCGCATGCGACTCAATGTTTTTTTGTCCATTCTCTCTTGACTGAGCTATGACAATTTGATCCCAATGAAATATCTCGCGGCCAGTCGAAATGAGACATAAGTAGCTGGGCTAGAACCAAGAAATCGAGCTTTGAGTGTCATGAGGGGGGTCAGACATCGATAGTTTTTTTATTCCAGAAATCGAAAGTACATTCATTTCTGAACAGGACAATTCCCCCGCAATCTATAAATATCTCTTCATTGAAATCTGGTTTTTGTGAGGTAGGTATGTAGATTTATGCATTCGACCGTTCATTTAAAATCAATTTTCTCGGAATTTCGGTCATTGCTGAGGGTTCCGCCTTGTCTCTTTAGGCTGCAATATCTCTGACTAGAATAAAGCTAGCTCAAAACTTTTTTCACCATCTGAAAGGGTATGAAATAAGCTTTCACACGATCCTGAAAAACCCCACATGGTGAAAAACTGACATACATCTCATTTTGACTGGCTGTGAAACATATACAGTGTGGTCAACTTGGTTGAGTAAATCCTTGCTTGAAATTATCCCCCTTTTTTTTTCTTCATATCCTTGTATTACTTAATATCAACCTTATTTGAAATCAACAATTAACATTTTTTTTTTAATCCAAAAGGTTTGACCTGGACCAGTTTCTACTGTGCATGAAATATGAATGCTTTTTTTTAATTTGATGACTTCTTTACTTCATCCTCATGGCTTATCAGTCTCATAGAGATAGTCAGAAACTATATGATGCAGCACAAAGTAAAAGTTTTTTTCACAACATTTTTTGTTTGGTATTCAGAGCAATGTGTATCACACATATACAGTCTTATATGAAATCAAATCTATTCTGTATCACTGTTTACAGGAGAGCTATCATTAATTGGAGCACTAGACTATGAAACTGTCACTAGCCTTGACCTGATCATTCAAGTGAGTGATATGGCCACACCCGCCAAAACTGCCACCATCAGCATAAGGGTCAATGTCATGCCTGTCAATGAGCATGACCCACTTTTTACTCCTTCTGCCACTTATGGGACTTACTCTGTTCCTGAGAGCACTGCTTCTGGTAAGCTTCTGAAGTTATACTAAAATGAAGTGGCAAATTCCTATGGCCATAATGAGTGAACAAAACAGTGATAATAATAATAATAATAACCGTAATAAAACAAAGTACTTATGTAGCATTTACTCCCCTACAGTACCGGCTCTAACTGCTTTACAATCTACATGTATTACAAGCCTGACAGATTCAATGGAGACACTCACATTAAATTCTCAGCTTCCTCAATGCACTCAAATCCTTATCAATTTAACATCCCTGTATATAGTTGATGTAGTTGTATACATATTGAAAGCTAGGTCAAGCCAGAAAATGTGTGTAGATTGTCTTTTCCAAAGACAAAATGTCAAACCCCATTAAGAGTCAAACCCAGAACAAGCCTATGTTCAATGTCATGAAAAATGTAATCTCTCCTTTTTCTCCGTATTTATTATGTTCACATCTCCTTGCTAGTGTCTGCATGTTGTTTCAATCTCATACCTTTGCTAAAATTTCCACTCTGCTATTTTGATCTAAGGGATTGTATTAGATGATTCAGGTAAGGAACAGCTTAGAAGTATTTAGATCTCAGAAGTATTGAGATCAGTACTAAGCCAAGATTTTTCTTACATTTGTATGTATCCGTCTGAGTCTGTGTGGTACGGGGCAGGGCTGGGCCGCACTGGTGCCGGTGAGGGGAGAAAAGCCATTCTCCTCTCTCATCGCTTATCCACTTGGCTCACACAAGGCCCCAGACCAGATTTGTCTAGATAATGGTCAATAGAATTGGGCTGGACCAATCATAAGACCCAATAGTGGTCAGTATGGGGGCTGAGAGAGATAAATATCCTGACCTTGTCTCTTTTGCCTGACATTCAGAATGTCAATTCTGAACTAGGACATGGATTATTTTGTAAGGCCTTCCATTCGCTGAGAGTGAATATATAAATACCTGCTCATGTGGTAAACGGCGGTGGGGAGGAACATCATTCTCCTCCTGCCATACCCCTGTGGAGTCAAAACCTTTTTCTTTTTTTTCCCTTTTTTTTTTATTTATTTTTTTTCTATTCTTCTTTTTAATTTTTTTTCTATTTTATTAATATTATTTTATTATTATTTATTTGTTTATTTTATAAAATTATTATTATTATTTCTTCTCTTCTCAAAATTATTTTTTATTCCTTATATAAATTCCCAAACGGTTATCTAGGTAAAGGCAGACCTACCACAAAGAAAATGTAGGGAAGAAAATGACCCAGCCTAATAATCAGCTGAGAGAGCTCCCTTTAGGTGGCTGAAAGGTTTTGTAAGAAAGGAAAAGAAAAAAAGAAAAGAAGTATTCAGAACCACCTTCTTTCAGGATAAATTTGAAAAATATGGCATATTAACCACTAAACTGCTATGCCAGTTTTGTAGACCTGTACTAAACACTGATGACAGCATCAGTCTCTTTCAATCCATTGCTGCTTTCCACCCACATTTAGTCCCATCGGCTGTACAAGCCATCCACAAGCAATCAGAAGCATTGAATGTCATTCAGTGTTACATAGGAGACAGATTATATTCCTGATTTTGGCTCACTTACTCCCTTATCTGCGAGTCATTAGTACATTGTCTATCAAAAGATTCTGCACAATGTGTGAAAATCTTGTCAGTGGTTAGAAACATCAGATCAAATGTGGGAGAAGCGGTGGTTGGTTGTGGGCTGACGGTGGACATGCATGCACATTTTCCTGCACATGAGAGACAGAGTTTTGGATCCACTTTGCACTATAAGTAGCAGTGAAGCAATTAATGTATTACCGAATAGTGTTGAATTCAGCATATCTTTATGTATACAATGATATGGTGTATACTGTGGCAATATTTTTTAGACATATGGATTATTGCATGTTGAAGCATTCAATGTGTACTGATTCTCTTAATCTGCAAAAATATTGTAATGAGAGATAAAAAATTATTATAGTGTAAAATATTTTGGGACATGAATAAATCAAATATCTGTGGCAGCAACTTCCAGTAATGTTTTTACTATTGTGTTGCCTACAAAATTAAAAAAGTCAGTTTAATGCTGAAAGCATTAGACAGTCAATAACTATTGCCAAGGAAACATGGCAAATACAGTGCATTTTTCATCAATTTTCAAATAACATATGATACATTAATAAAGCTTTAGCTCTGTACTGACTTTAGATAAAAGGATAATTTCTTGAACATAAACAATATATCACCATAGCAAGCTAGGTACTCTATCAGTTTCTACTAATGTTTTGAGGCTATGGTCATGAGTAGCTTTGAATTATTTAGTGACTGATGATCTCTGAATATCTGATAGGCACATCGATTGCTCAAGTGTATGCCACAGATGATGACACAGGCCTCAAGCATGGGACTGTTCGCTACAGCATTCTAGGCGGTGATCCTCAACAACAATTTGGGATAGACAGTACCACTGGTGTTGTCAAAGTGGTCAAGCCACTGGACAGAGAGGCTACAGCAAGCTATTCTCTGATAATCCAGGCAGCTGATGATGAACCAGGAGCAGCCACTGAAAGAACTGGTCAGTGTGTCCAAATCTTTTGTTACTGAACTAAAGTTAACAGTGCAAAACATATGTCTGGCTTCAAATATCTTTTTTTTATATACAGCAGTTACAAGACTGAACCTGTCACCATTGTGACCCATATGACAAATGCCTTTTGACATTTCTTCTTGCAGAGTGTAAGTGCCATGATGATGCTATATTGAATAGTGTTCAACTTGCTTTATGAACTGCGAGACCATAATAAGTTAGACATAGAGATAGGTCAATGAAGATGGAGGTGGATAGGACACACCCTTAGGAGGCCATGCAGCAGCACCACAAGGCATGCATTTCAATGGAACCCACAGGGACAGAGAAATAGGGGTAGGCTGTGAACAACCTGGAGAAGACTCATGGAGGATGATTTGAAGAGAAGAGGGCTACAGTGAAAAGATGCAGTGAGAAGTGCCCAGGATAGGAGAGAGTGGAAGTCTGTTGTTTGTGGCCTGTACCCTGATACAGGGTGAAAAAGGTGTTGATGATGATGAAGTGCTGCTTTCTTTGCGGTAATCACAATAGGAAGCTCATTCTATGAGAAACAGTGCATGATAAAAAACAAACTGGCTTTACACCATGAAGGGATTAATGCTGAATTTAAATGAACTATTGATTTCATTTGAAAATAAAATAAAATATTAACCGACTCACTATGCTAGTCAGTGTTAAAAGAAAAAAGTTCTATGGAACCAGACCTATGTTTAGTTTTAAATGTATTTTCAGTTGATGCTGACTGCAGACTCACGTTGTTGACATTGTGTACCTGTTTTAATTAGTCATTTGAGTTTATATTAAGTTGTAACTATTGGATATATATAAATAATAATATGATGTCTCACTTTGGGCATTTCAGAATTGTTATTAGCAAAAAAATAATCAGATTAGATACCAGAAAATTATGGATAGTAATGATAATTACGATATAGCAACTTCTATTTGTTTATTTCCTTAGGAATAAGAATATCTGAAAAACATCACTTTAAAGCAAGTATGTCAGTCATGAAACAATTTATTTCCTGCGTAATATTATGCCAGATAAATATCCTGAAATTGTTCAGTTTGCATGGCATGAGATATCCATTAATTATAGCAACTTCTATTGGTTTATTTCTTTAGGAATAAGAATATCTGAAAAACATCACTTTAAAGCAAATATGTCAGCCATGAAACAATTTATTTCCTGCATAATATTATGCCAGATAAATATCCTGAAATTGTTCAGTTTGCATGGCATGAGATATATATTAATTATAATATATGTACTATCATAATGTACTTTAATTATGATCCGTGAGCTGTTACAAATGTATTTAAATTCCTGTTTGTATGCTATCACAGTTGTATTTGAATTTAATCTATCAATCTGTGCTATTATGAAAGTGTTGTAATTATAATCTGTTTACCATTACAAATGTATTTTTCAGCTGATGCCACTGTCATCATTGATGTCACGGATAGCAATGACAATACTCCAGTGTTTAGTCCTCCTATTTATACTGTAGACGTAGTGGAGACAGCCACGTTTGGGCCTGCAGTGGTGCTGAAAACCTTGACAGTCAAGGATGATGATAGTGGGGCAAATGGTGATCTGACAATCACCATCACTTCAGGAAATGCTGAGGGCAAGTTTTCTGTCTCAGGTACAAAGCATAATAACTTTTTGACAATGAGATTGCACAATTTATGAAATTTTCCAAGTAAAGCAAATTTTTCTGTAGTAACCATCTCATATCTGTACACATATTTAACCTCAGTTATCTAACTCCTTATCGGTTTATGAATTCGACATTTTGATTGCTAAACCCTGCACAGAGGATATTTTTCTAAAGATATCAGGGTCTGTACATTGGACAATATCTAACATCTTGAAATGAAATGAAACACACTTATTGACTAACAGTTTTAAAAGGGAAGGGGGTGGGGGAGGGAGGGGGAGGGAAAGGGTGGCACCTACACGATTTGTTTTTGTTTTTTTGGCTTAAGTCATTTTACTGTATTATGTGTAATAGGCATATCTGTCTGATTCAGAATATGTCCTTGGAAATTTGCTGATATGTTTGATTCCCATGGAAACACTGGCCATCTTGGACTGTGCCATGTTTTTCAAAATCTGTCTCTGAACTGACTTCGACACCAAATCTTTCCAAATTTTGTATGTCATCCAGTATCTAAAAAATGACAGGAGAAAATTAGAGTTCCAGTAACAGTTATTTTTTTTTTATGAATTTTTAAAAGTATATCACATGCCATATATCAAGTCTATACAAAATTGGCATTTATTTTATAAAAAAAAGTATTTCCTCAAAAACTATGGGAGATAAAGTAAAAAGCCCCAGCCTTCTTGTTAACCATGCCAGAGAAAGTATGCAGACCAAACATGATGAAAATATGTTGGTAAGCTTTGGAGAAAATAAAAAAACAGTTTTGAGGAAAAAACACAAACAATAAAATACAACTGAAACATTTCTGTATGCACAGAATGCTACAGATTTGTAAAGAGGACATCAAAGTGAGCATGACCCATGAAATTGGAAGCCCTCTTTCTTTAATGACTTCTGGAGGGGTTTTTCTCAGCTGTGACCTTGTCATCTTTGCTTTACAATTTGATAGGCTTCCAATATACTCTTGGAGAGACATTTTATTTCTCTCACTTCACTGAGTGTAAATGAGTAACCTCTCAGACCAAAACCCAGTGACATTTGTAGCAGTGAAATTCCCACAGGACCCATGTTGAATTTAGCAATTGGTGTTATCAAGATGTTATCAATCTTTATTTCATCTTCAGCAAGGAATGGAAAGTTGCCTATGCAGCACTCTAACCACATTGAATAATGAAAGTTTTCACTGGTTTTCTGTGTCTCTGAACTGACAGTACTTCAGCACTTATAAATATAACAAAATTACTTTGATGAACAGAAAGTTGAAAGATTTTCTTACAAAACACAGACAGCAAACATAAAAGAACAGTTGGCTAATGCCTTGTTCATGATGTGCAGAGATATTACATATAAGTTTGTATGTGTGTTTTCATACAACATGGCTGTCCTTTGACCTTTTGCTCATTCAGCAATGAATCAGTGATGGGATTACCAAAGCTGAGCCAATAGCCTGTTGGCCAGAGAGCAACAAACATTATAAAGCCAGGTGACTGTGTAGTAAGTAGAATGAATTGAGGTCAGATTTACCATAACATAGTGGAAATATTCTACCTTGAGCCCTCTCATGTTGCACTGTCTCATTCTATGTTCTCACTCTTGCACCTCATGTTGCAGAAAGGTTGATGCATCTTCTGATACCACTCTTGCCATGTTAGTGTTAGACAAAAGTATTTGGCAATACTATTATATCCTTCTATTTGATAAGGGATTATGTTAAATTTAGGTATTTTTTCTTAACACCCGTTTAAAAAAATGTAATAAATAATTTTTTGTCTATAAAGATATTTTGGACCTGTAATCTAATATAGAAATGATTATACTTTCTGAAAATTATTTTTTTAGAAAAATGGAAATCAATATTTGACCATAATCTGGTCTATAATCAGTAATGAGCTACAGGCATCACATTCTTTTAGTACAGAATTTAAGAAAGAATCAAGACCCTAATATACCAAACAAAAATTTAAATGGTTAGACAGCAGTGATATGTAATTTACCTAAGACTTTGGACATAATGAGTTTTGGTGACAACTGACAATTCCATAATGATAAAATTTAACTTTTTAGCATGGTTTGTTTCATAAATTGTCCAGTGTTGGATCAGGAAGGAAAAATATTGAAATATACATAGCTTTCCTTTTTCACAGTTGTCATAAACACTGCAGATGATACAATTCATCACATAAATCAACATCACAGTCCTATTTTCGTTCATTATGGAATCCCATGTTAAAATATTTTGTTTATTTTTTATAATACCCAGGTACCTCCTTAAATCTGATTGCTCAGTTAGACTATGAGACAACCACCTATTATGAGTTGACACTGCAAGTTGCAGATGGTGGAACACCATCACTGAAATCAGCTGGGCGGATAGTCATCAATGTGCTACCTGCCAATGAAGAAGCACCACTAATGACAACTGGAAACAGTGTAGAGACTATCTTGGAAGATGTACCTGTGGGAACTCTTGTGTTTGATGCTAATGCAACTGGTGTGTATGATATAAGAAATAAATATTGCCTTTAAAGATTGCTATTTTATCTGTCCTCTTTTTACTCTATAAGTACAAACAATACTGCCTAGTATTCATGCTATGTTTTCATTTTGATCATGTGCACTTAATGTTTTGGCACCAAAGCATGTCAGATTTATAATAGACTTAAATAATTTATGTTCAAAGTACTTCACATGCCTTGCTTCAGATGACCCTCTTACATTGATCTTGCATTGATAAAAGATGATCTTTCATGACAGCTTTCATAGTACAAATGCAGTCACAATCTATAGGTGGCTTTACATGATTGATTATGCTACAAATTATCTGTACCATTGTATATCATAACTTCCTACAACATATTGTCTTTCAGCAGAAACTATATGATGTAAAGTTTTCACCTTCCCATCGCTAACATTTAATATGATATATTGCAGATTCAGACAGTGGCACTGATGGACAGATCACCTACAGTGTTGTTAGTGGAGTCCCCAGCAATGAGTTTATCCTGGACCCTACAACAGGCCAGCTGTATGTTGGCTCAGAACTGGACTATGATACAATGCCTAACACATACTCCATTATTATCAAAGCCACAGATGGTTCCGGTGCCTCTGATGCTGTCACATCCACTGTGTCTCTCAGCATAATCTTGGAGGACATCAATGATCACATCCCACAGTTTACAACTGCCATGTTTAACTTCAATGTGAATGAACATGTGGCTGCAAGGACTTCTGTTGGAACAGTTGTGGCAACAGATAATGGTATAATTTCAGTCTAACACTGATTGTATCAATGAAAAGACATACATCTTTTTAGTGGAATGTCTAAGCATGTGAGCGGTTTTTTGGGAATACATCTTTCTTGCCCATTTAATCTAGCTACATATATGTGTGTTAGACAGAAATCGGATAAAAAGTAGGCAGATATGCTGCTTAGGGGACAAAATTTCTAAATTCCAAATTTCTACTCACAGAAATTCTTCTCACCAAAACTCCTGACACACTTAAAGCCGGGATAATCATACTTTCTTACGATTGAAAGGCTAAGTACATCATTTTAAAAAAGTAAGATCAGATGATAAGGAGCTTTACCAATTACCTGTCCCCAGATTCTGGTGTGAATGGAGACGTGACCTATACCAAGCTAGGTGGTAGTGGGTTCGGCTACCTTGATATTGACAGCGCAACAGGTGTCATCACCACTATAGCTGACATTGACTACGAACTATTCCAGGTATGCGTGAGCTCAATTTGAATAACTCTTAAATTTGGTTGGCTGTGACATTAAGACTTTGTTTTCTGTGCAAAAATTACTTTATTCATGTAGGCATATTTTAGTACGTGGATTAGCTCCTTTCATTCTGTTTCAGTTGACCCGAATAGGAAGTTACCACCTCTGCCAGTTAAAACAAATGGGATATGTCTTCCTATTTAGAAGTTTCTTTTGCAAAAATAGATATGACAGACATATTATTTTATTAGGATCACATTATTATATATGTTCTTATCATGCAGTGCTGTGCTATCATGAAATCATATGTTTCTATTATGCCCAATAAAACAATATTTAAAGAATATGGAATATCTGTTTTTCACCGCATTTTTATAAGATTTGATGTCAGCCCACATTTCTCTTTGTTTTCTTCTTGTAGATGGCAGACCTGTCTGAATAAGCTCAGTGTGATGGAATCCCTTTAGGCAAATGTTTTAGTTTGCCACATTATATGGAATCCCTTTAGGCAAATGTTTTAGTTTGCCACATTATGTCTATTTTTTCATATCATGTTACCATAACAGATGACTACATATCTGAGCGGCCTTATTATGCAGGCTTTTTCTCTCTATCTCAGCCCAAAATGGTGGGATTCTTACATTATTCCCTAGTGAAAATAGCCCTTCACTGTTACCCTGTAACTTTGAGCATTGGATGGTGGAATTTTATGATACTTAATCCCACAATGAAAATGTCACATTACTGTGACACTGTAACTTTTGGTGAAAAAAATAGGTTCCATCTAGCATAATCCCATAATGAAAATGTCGCTTCTCAATACTACTTTAACTGTTGATATAGGATGGTGGAATCCTATGATACTTTACCCTCTGATGAGAATATCATTTTACTTGACACTATAACTGTTGGTGTAGAATATCCATCTCACATTAACCTATAATTAAAATGTCACGTTTCTGTAATACTTTGATTCTAGGTGTATCATTTTCATACACAAAAGGAAAGTAAAGCTGATCTGATTATGAACTAGTTTCCTCTTTGCAGGTGCTGTATCTGTCTATCTCGGCCCAGGATGGTGGAGTACCATCTTTCACATCCACAGGCCTGGTGAAGGTTGCCATCAACAACATGAATGATAATGACCCAGTTGTCACACATCAGGAGTTTGCTGTGATTGTTTCAGAGGACACAGTGACTGGTACTCTAGTCCACACCTGCACAGCCTCAGATGCTGACACATCCCTCAATGGCTTCAGTTTAGCACCTGTCAGCTCATACTTTCAGGTATTTAACATACTGATTGATAAACAGGTACAGAAAGAAAAGAGAAAAAGAATTTTTTCCTGTTTTGCTGTCTATGCACATCTGATACCAGGAAAAAAAAACCAAAACAGTCATTCAATCATCAATAAAAACACTTGTAAGTTTCATTCACATGCTCTCACCTTTTTTCTCTATCTCTTTCTCTCATTGAATTTAGAATTATCATTCTAAGAAAAATGAGATGTGACACGATGGAATCAGGCGCTCATCAAAATGAAGCGACTGGAGAAATCATGTGTTTTTCAACAGTCAATGAATTTTTAACGCAATTTTTTTTTTTTTCACAGAACCCTTCTATATCAATCTAAAAATGCATTTCAGAGTAAAATCTGCTGAAATAAATTGAGTAAAAACCCAAAACTGTTATTTAGTGGCTTGACCTAATGAGGATTAATAAGGATTAACAAAAGTGATTGGCCATTTTCTCACTAAATTCAGCTGCAGCAACAGGTCACCCCCACCATCTTTAATTGGCAATATCTCAACATCAACTTAAGGTAGAACAAAAATTCTTTCATACACAGAAAAGAAAAGAAATAATCTTCACAGTGATACCAATAACCCCATATGCTTAAAATTTGATGAGAGCCTGATTTCATTATGTCGCATCTCAAACAATGTTTTCAGGAGGGATTTTATTTTTAAACTTTTGTACTGATTATGTTCTCCCACTGCCCCATGGTGTAAGGAAAGAAATGGCACTTTCGTCAGGGTATTATCATCAAACTTGTTATAAGGGCTTGTTTTGAAATTTGAATTGCTATCTCTTTCGATCATTTCTCTTCATACCTCAGATTGTGTCTAAAAATGAAAGCCAATCCAAGTGAAAATTACAGCCAGTGAAACTGTACGGGTGCTTTGACGTAATAATGTAATGAGTCCTAGTGCATATTCCAGGAAATTTAGAGAAAAAAAATGATAAAGGAAACATGCACAAATGTTTTTTGCAGGCATTGTTAGGTGGCAGAATTTTATATCCATCAGAATTATGATTGTTGATTGATAATTTAGTGCCAAAAACACAAAAATTTGATGATTAAGTTAAGTGTGTGAGTTTATTATATGAATATGTAGGCCTGTTGCTTTTCGTATACGTGAAATATTTTATTTAGAGCTAGAGAATCTGAATTCTTAGCTGTTCAGATCTTTTATTAACATAATAATGTGAGCTTTCTATATTGATAGAGCATTGATAGACACATAATTTTAATGGTAGATGTTGGGAAGGAATTTGTTTGACTAGCTTTTACTCTTCCACAGGTGGACTCAGCTTCAGGAGAAATAACTACAACAGCTTTTCTTGACAGAGAAACTCAGCCTGTGTGAGTTACATTGTTAACCACTTCACTGCTATCAGACGTATATCTACGTCATTTGAAGACCTACCCTTCACTGCTGAAAGACGTATTTGTACATTTAATTCCAACCATCTCACTGGTTCAGCCATCTGCTTGCTCTTATGCATAACTGACTCCGCCCACTCGGCTCTAGCGGACCGTGGACCAATAGGCGGTCATCCACCTCTTTGCCAGGAGCAATCCACGGCATCGGCTATTACTGAATGTTACTTGAAAATTACATGTATAAGCCTGACTCGGAATCGAATCGCAACCTCTTGATCATCTCCCGATCCACAGCATGCGGCATCCATCAAAAGATTCTACGTATTGATGTGAACTACGCTGGCCAGTGGTCGGAACATCAGAGCCTGTTAGTGTCTCTAGCTTTGTTTTACCCCGTCTAACCTTTCTAATATCTATGCTAAGATCCTCAACTCAGCGATACCTAATGATGAGAAGAGTGTGAGTGTGTGTGAGAGAGAGAGAGAGAGATAAAGATAGACTGAGAATGATTTGAGTGAGTGAGAGAATAACTTGTTGTGTGAGCCGTCAAGCGAATGACGAGAGTGGATCTGTTTGTCCTAGGTCTCTGGCCTGTTTCTGTGTGATTTTAGGAGCAACTACGCTTGCGACTTTTGGATCCGAAAAAGAAATAGATAAACAAACAAAA
>JBCEWB010096832.1:0-12261 GCA_039654565.1 Peronia peronii
TATATGTGTGTGTGTGTGTGTGTGTGTGTATATATGTATGTGTATGTATGTGGGAGGGGAGGACTGGGGGAGGGAAGGAGTTAAGAGAGGGGGGAGGATATTTCACAAATAAATTTCAATGCACATGTTACAAAATCATAAATTCAAATAGATCCTCAAGTAGACATACAACTTACCCTCAATTGATGATGCAGGTTGAAACAAATCAGGTCGTCTCTGCCTAATCATTGAACAAAAAATAAATGGCCAATTAGGTCTATTCCTTTTCACAGAGCGTAAAACCTTCAAGCAGCAAGCATAAGGGTCACCAATCTCTTTCCCTTCTTTACAAGATTTCTGTTTAAAAAGTGTAAGAGGATGAGAAGCTATTATGAAATCATTTGTGCTTTATCCTAAACTTGAGTCTCTCCGGAAAACAACACAAAAGTTCCTGCACAATCAAACAGAGATAATCACAGATAATATTACATAAGGCATTGAGAACAGCAAGACAATGAAATACTGGACCCGTAACAATTACTGCATATATTGTTTTAAGTCTAACAGGAAGTAATTTTCTTAAAAAAAAAAAATATAATCAGTGCTGTCACACACTTCATATAAGCTGTAGTTACTATCTGTTTTAGTCATGTCCTTAGAAATCTATTTCTCATTTTCTCGCATTTTGCTATTTACATGGGTTCTCTGGGATGTGTCAGAATTTTGATATGATATTTGTGTCCTTTGTTTTTTTCCATAATTTTGCTTTCTTTTGTTTTGTACTTTTGTCCATGATTTTTTAAACATTATTTTTCATCTTCTTACTTTTTATATCTATAATGGAAGTGAATAAGTCACTTTAACTTTGATATAAATTTAATGTCAAAATGATATCAGATATCCACTGATTTTCAACAACAACAATAAAATTTAAAGAGAGAGAGAGACAGAGAGAAAGAGAGACAGAGAGAGAGAGAGAGAAGAGTATCATTCTCAAAATACTGAACCATTTCTCATGTACAGTTATATTTATTTATTAGTAAATGTGGCAAGAGTGATGTGACACCTGATTCTGGCTGTTTATTTTCCTGCCTCTAACTTCATTTATAGAGAGAGCTAATGTAAAAAGATCTAATGCTAGTTTGATCAATATCAATAAAATATTCTTTTTATGAGAACATGATATAATTAACAAAAAAAAAGGAGGAAGACTGGGGGTATAGACCTCAGCCGTGGTATACTAAAAGAGATTTAATCAGCTTAAGTCTATGAAATTCATAAATAGGTCATAAGATTTTATGCATGATATTTCATGAAACTATTTAACCGCTTCACTACTGCGCCAATTTTGTAATCCTGTGTAAAGCATCGGAAATTATGGTCAGTCTCAATCACTGCTAACCCCAACCTACACTCAGTTCTGACCAATATGACTGACCCCACTGGCACTTGCTTGTTCTGTACTTTCCCATAGGCAGTCAGAAGCTCCAAATGTTATTCAGTTTTGGCAATTGTTACATAAAGAAGCAGAGGATACTGGGCTCTCATCATTCGGTCATCTGCCATTCAAATGCTCAAGGCCTCTATCAAAAGATTTTTCATGTGGACGCAAAACCCCGCTCACTGGTATAGTCAGAGCATAGGATCATATATGATCTTCAGCATGTGGGAGGCTACTTTTTGGACATATTTCATACTGTTCTTAGCAGTAAAGTGGTTAACTTTAACAATTTATTGTCATCTAAGAAGTGAGATAAATTTGTTCATTCAGATAGGAATGGAGGGATAGCCCACCTAATACTTATAAACTGAAAATATATCTCACCTCTGTGATGATTTTATTCTCATAAAGCAAATCAACTAGAACAGTCACATCATCTGGTGATAATTTTCTCAGTATGTTCCCGTCATCAGCCACAATCATATGTTTCAAACAGAAAATGAGCTGATGTTTTTCATCATCTGTCCCAGTAAAGATGCATGTTTGCTTTGTAACATCTGAATGAAAAAAACAATATTATGTGAAACATATTAGCTACTTCATGTTTGTGTTTATTTATTTCGTTTAGTTAATGTAAGGCCAGATATTTTTTGACATGGAAATTTGTCATGGTGTCTCAGTAGTGTAACAGAAGTAACTTAAAACTAAATCCAAACATAGATTAGCACCACTTATGAATAGACAGACATGAGATTTCTAAACTTTAAAGTTATTATTTTGCAAATAAGAATAAGCTACAAATCAATATCTCTATGTTCATTATTTACTTCAGTAAGCCTGCTTAACATTTACCACCGCAAAAAGTAATTTTTGAGTTATCTGTCTTGCATTATTTGGTCACAGATTTTTTCCTTCATATGACCATGAATTTTTGATGGTTTTAATTCATATTAGCACAAAATGTTATGAACCTGAGCTGTGATGAATTGATGATGCAACTTATAAAAGCAGACATAAGACTGGATGGAATGTTGGCTATGACTGTTATTGGTGGATTTAATCTTAGTTAAAGAATGTATAACAATGCAATCAAAGTGTGAAAACAAACCTTAGATACTCATGAATGCAAGATCGAAAAGGAAGTTGGCAAATCACATACCAACTAATGTATGTTGTCCTCAAAGAATTAACCTAATAATTTGTGCAAAAAAAAAAATTCAGTTGTTTCATTATTTGCTAGACTGATTGTAAAGAAATATAATCCCTGCTAGTCCAGCTGAGACTGTTATGTTTTCATGAATAATTACAATTTATACTTTTGCTTCTCTTCACAAATAATCTTCTTGATCGTATTGACCATTAATCTTTGACTTATTAAAGAGTGTTTGCAACTCAATTTATAAATTGTGGCCAAGAGATTAGACATCTGCTTCTCAGCGACAAGTGTAAAATGTCAAGGGCTCAAACCTAACCACTAAATGGGGAGAGAGTTAGAACTTGCCAGCTTCTGATCAAACTGGGCATGCACTTAAAGCTGAGATAATTCTACTTTCTTATGAGTGAAAGACTACATACATAATTTTAAAAAATCAAAAACATTTTATGGTCCAGCCTTACCTGAGCCATGGGTAATCTCTTCCAGTGTCTTTGTGAAATGCTGAATGGTATCATCATCTTCTAGCACAAAGGCTAGTAAATTATGCACCACAGTTTCTCTTGATGGTTGATCTTCTACAATTTCATCCTTGTGACTCTCTGTACCAAAAAGCAAAGGAAGAGCTTATAACACAAAGCACTGAGACAATATGAATTAACTACAATGTTGTGATGATATGAACAATTTACTCTCCAAAATGTATCTTCCTTGTATAAGTAATATTTTCCATATTTTCAACTTTGGATGAAAATTTAGTGAGTTTTGTTTCCTTTTTTTAAAATTGTTTTTTATCATTTGAGCACACTTGTTTATAATGCAAATGCCTTCTTTTATTCTTCTATTTCACAGTTCTGTTTTTGTTTTCATTACAGAACTATGCCTTCCTTTTTATGGAGATCCTCATTTATAAGTTTAAATTTTATGCTTGCATTTTTCACATGAAAAAAACTTTCGAAAACTATTTTTTTCTTTCATTATAACAGCCCAAAATAATATGACAATCAGCTTTCTTGAAGAACATGAAATGGTGTTGTTGCTCAGATCTTATTTCATTAGACACAGGAAATGCCAGATAGACTAGTTCTAGAAAGTCACAACCAAAGGCAAGTCATGCTTTTTATCGTGTAATTTAATACATGCTCATATGGATCAAAGGATTTCATAATGATATGTAACATTCCAAAATTAAACCCCAACTCAACAGATTTCATGCTACACTGTTATGAAGATTTTATGATCCTAGAATTCATAGGAAAGAGTGAGAGAAAATAAATATTCAGACCCAAAACATACATTAAATGGAGAGCACATACCAAAAAGTGAGCTATTGTCCAACACAACCTCTGGCTGTAAATATTTCACAAATGTGTCATAGAAAGATTCAATAACAACTTTTGCAGCCTCTGGAGAATTTGATGCTGTGCGTACTCTCAAAGCTGTTGCCATCGCTGATCATCTGTGCGAATTCAACCTGGATAGAGCAAATTATGAGAAAACTGAACATCTCAATGCAGGCAAAAGCTATCATATTATGTAATAAGCTGCAAACAGAATAGTTTCATCTCACAGGTGTTTTGAAATTAGTGTAGTTTGAGAAATTATTATACCTTCTATCATGGTCTTGATCTTGATCGGAAGACAGTGGAAATGCTACTGATATAAACCTTTACTGTCTATTTGACTATATGTAATAGCTGTACATCTATATCTATACAGCATAGTGTTCATACCCACAATAATGTTATAAGATTTGGGGGAACAACACCCTATTGCATTAAAATTACAATTCTTGATCTACCCAGTATTTGTGCCTTGGTTTAACACGATGTTTTCATTATTATGATGATGATTCTTGGGTCTACCACCGCCAGACTAACTCAGAGTTTTAAATCTTTTCTTGTACTGGGTGTACCTATGTAATACTACTGAACAAATTAACCAAAAAAAAAAAATTCTCCGAATATGATTGAGTTCATGAACTTAGCTTGCTAGACCAATGATATTTCTGTTTTATGAACTTACGTGCGTTGCAACAAGAGGTCGGATGCGTGTGGATTCTCCTGGCCTTCTTGAGTATTCTGTCTCCGTTGGATCTGACAAGTTAGGAACACCCAAGACGCACCTGTGTCTCGGGGAACACCTCATAATAGGAAATTCCCAATTATTATGACACTGGTTTCCTATACCCATTGGTAATGGGCGCAAAAATAATACATAGTAAAATGAAAAGCTATAATAATTAAAGTGAGAAACTGTCTTTAAACCTCACACTGCATGGCTTTTCCTGTCATTGTACTAAACAGTCACTCAAATTCAGGAATTTTTTTTATTGGCTGGTGTCGTCATCATTCTCTTTCATGCTATCAGTTTCATTTCTGTGAAAAGATATGTTCGTGACGTTGTATAGGTTTCACTTTCACTATCTTAGAGAGCAACTAAAAATTCTTAACCCTTATCATTAAAATGATTTTTCTCAACTTCCAAGGAGTGATTATCTCGGTGGAACACAAGAATTATGTTTTTCTCAAAGAAAAAAAAACAAACATTAGTTTGACTACTTTTCAAACCCATTTGTTTGTTTAAAGAGACTACAGAGCTTGCGTTGAGATTATGCCCGTAGCAAGGTACATTATACATTATCATCTCAATATGCCAAAAATAATAATAGTAATAATAATAATATTAACAATAATGATAAAAATAATAGTAGTAGTAGTGGTGGTAATAGAAGTAGTAGTAGAAGTAGTAAAAGTAATAATAATAACAATAATAATAATAATAATAAAATACATAAACCTGGGCATGAATAAAGGATTTTATGGGAAGAGTAGTCTTATCGGCTTGACAAATTTCGTTGTATTGTAGTCCTACATGTATAACATTTCCTATAATTACATGTATTACAAAATCAGTTTTGTAGTTGCTGCTGTTGTTGTTTTGTTGTTCTGTGGTTATTATTGTTTTGCTTTGCTCTGTTTTTTTTTATCGTAATATTATTAATACAATGTGGCCTATTTAAAAAAAAAAAAAATTATACTTTCTTTATTATCATGTTTTGTGGACACTATTCTATTGAGATTTCGTATACGTGATAGTTCTCTTCTCTCATCCCCTCTGAAATCACAAAAATAAATAAATAAATAAATAATAAATAAATAAATAAAAAAGTAAAACTGATGAAGTCATCAACTATAATTATAATGACAAGACATCATTTGAGAGATCGGCCCATAAGATGTATCAGCAGACAAATGTGTTTTCCCATAGATGTGTATATGTGTCATCATCATTCTCCTTCATGCTCCGTTTCGTTTCTGTAAAACGATCTGTTAGTGGCGCTACATAGATTTCAGTTTCAATATCGCGGACAAGTTCTCTATACGAATTTCAAACTTATGGTGATGGTTATCTCGGTAGATGTATTAAATTACATGATGAAGAACATGATGTGCATTTGGCTGTGATTTTCTAGAGGGAGTCTATTTATTATCTCCTATGTCCTGTGAAAAAAATATCTGAGTAGAATTATATTTTCATGTTCTTCAAGAAAGCTGATTATCATATTATTTTGGGCTGTTAGGCAATTGATCAGAAGTTTTTGAATGTGTGTGTGTGTGTGTGTGTGTGTGTGTGTGTGTGTGTGTGTGTGTGTGTGTGTGTGTGTGTGTGTGTGTGTGTGTGAAAGATGCAAGGATAAAATATAAACTTATTAATGAGAATCTCTACAAACGGAAATAATAAAAACAAAATCAAGGAGAACTGTGAAACAGAAGAATATAACAAGACAATTAATGATAAAAGAATATCTTTAAATGAAAAACAAGAAAAACTATCAATTACTTTTCATGAACATTTATGAATTAACTATTCATATCATCACAACACTGTAGTTGATTCATATTGCCACAATGCTTTGTGTATGTAATAAGCTCTTCCTTGCTTGTCAGTACAGAGAATCATAAGGATGAAATAGAAGAAGATCAATCATCAATAGATACTTGGTGTGTAACTCACTAACCTTTATGCTAGAGGATGATGATACTATCCAGGATTTCACAAAGACATTCGAAGAGATTACCCATGGCTCAGGTAAGATTGGGCCATAAAATTTTTATCATTTATGCTGTATGATATGACATCATTGGCATGTCAATATTCATGGACGTTCGTGAGTTATTTTCATGCATTAAAGGGTCTTTTTTTTTCATTAATTCTTTTTCCAGGGTTTCATAAATTTTGGCCCATAACACAAACCAGAATAATAACTGTGACTTCAAAATAACCCACCTGGATAGACTAAGATCAAAACTGATAATAAATGTATGTGTAAATTATTGGTGGACCTATCTGTAACAGTATTTGCGATTTTGAGATTATAAGATATATTATATGAGGAAAGAAATTGAATTTGGTGAAAATGGCTGTAAAATTGATGTTCTACGCTTGGAATACTTCAAAATATCTTTAAAGGACAACCTTTCATTACAAGTCCAAGTATTGTTCTTAAAAGTAGAAACGTTCTATTACAACAACTGAGTAAAATTGAAAGATGCCAAAGTTTGCCAGATTCGATTTTTCTCATCTTAAATATGAAGGCAAAAGAAAAAAAAATAGTTTCCTTCTTCTTTACTTTGAAATTAAGATAACAAAAAATTGAGGTGCTAAACTTTCGAACTATTTCAAAAGATTGAGATCTTCCTTTATGTCTTTTCTCTTACGATTTGGCAAACATAATGAGTTATTTCTATGTTCCTGATAGATTAATTTTTCGGTAGTGTTTAGCCTTTTTTTTTTCAGTTGAAGCTACGATCTTCTTTTTGTTAACAGACATCTGGAATTGCAGATGATGAGTTGCAAGCATGTGGAGACACACTGCAGCTTTTATGACTCAGCTGATCATTGTTCAACTTCGACCAAAAACTTTTCCTCTGTCAGGAGGCCATGGCGGCTTTAATCCCCATGCCTCTCTCATGGCTACCCTAGCAGTGATAGTTTTCCTATTTTCACACTTTATAAATAGCTCATGAGTGCAAAACTGCATTGGAAGTATCAATCAAATTGATAGACCGGCATTCATTCACAAATCTAGTGTTTGCATTGAGTGTCTATAAGGATATTCAGACCTTGCTTGGGAATGACCAGTCTGAAAAACGCACCTCAGGAAAGGCATCGCAAACCAATTTCTTTTCATGTTATAAAGTTTTTTGAAATCATGAACATGGAACAACCTTACTTTATTAAACTGATTTGTTGCTAAGGTAAACTCTTTATCTTCAGTGTTACATGTAGTGCGTATATTGGGTATATGAAATTGCTGTTGAGTCAACGACTCATTTGGTTTTTGTGTTTTTTTTTTTTTTAATAATTCTCTTCTTTAGTTACATGAAATAAAACTTATGCCACGTGTGAAATTTTAAAATCTTTTTCACTTGCACATTTTGATAAACATAAATATTTCCATTTTGGTTTCATGAAGTAGCATTACAAAACAAGTGCAAGAAGAGTTGTCTGGTAGAAATGCTGATTCTCATCAGTTCCACAAATTGAGCCTTTACGCATGATATGTAACTGTCCATCAAATCAATATACAATTTTCTTTTTTAATACAGATGACATTTCACTTAGTTTTTGAATACATAATAGAATAGCATAGAGCAGTAGATTTTTAAAAGTATCATGCAGATTGGTCAATATGTTGAAACAAAATTTATTACAATCATAAGACTCTCCCCACACGTTTATTTTGCGCCAAAGGCAACAAAATAAACAGCACATAATAATGTGTATGGAAGAACCAATAACCAAGATTATTTCATTGATTAGGAAATCAGGCCGAGCATAATTTTTGCACAGTTCAACTGTTTAGTCTGACTAAAAAGAGCCTGGAATGCGAAACTCAATATTTCACAACTATTAGTTTACAAAGTGACTGAGCATTTTAATACCAAATATTACCTTGTTATTCTCATGAATTAAAATTTTAAATTCAATCACCTCTACTGCCAGTCAGTTTATCATTCAACATCCTGGAAAGAGATACCACATGTCGAATTTTTACACCTTGTGAAAAACATTAATGATTAGTGGTTAATGTGTAGAAAAAAGACAACAATGGCTGGGCTGTTGATGAGTCACCATTGGTAAGAATTCTTTACTGCATGAGCATAAAAGGAAACCTCTAGTCCAACATAAACCCTTTAGTTGCAGGGTTTGACTCATACTTGAGATTCCACCATAGATAGGACAACAAATAAAATTGAACAAAACAAAGTAGTGTCAGACACACACACAATCACAAGATCTTTATTCTTCAGCAAATGCACAGAAAATACTAATCATCAACTTACAAAGAAATGGAGGTCAATGCTTGCAATAGATGCGTGATAAAACACAATTACATGCCTGAACACTGAAAGAAGAAATAATCTATTGGAGAAGACTTTTCTTGGTTTGAATTTGTAGGTGTTGTCCAAATTAACATGAGAACATTGTCATATTACATCAACTGAATGATTTGGTGGCCATCTTGGTATTTTATCAGCATTAGTAACTCACATAACCTAGTATACGATTAGAAACACAAAGTAATATTTATAAATTTCATAAATCTCAGCAAAATGTGACCAAAACAAATTTGTCTTGAGTTTACAGATTTTCTTTGATAGTCAGGTGGGGAGTTTGCCATTTCATCCTCATTTTTTTTCCATTATCTTAACTGCTACTTCTTTTTGTTACCAAAGTCCATTGAAAAAGTGGAATACTCCCAAACTTCAGCATCAACACTTTAATATATCTGTTTACCCTTCACACACAAGTATGACTTCAAGTAATTAAGGTGCCAATTTATTCAACATAGGTAAAGATATATGATAATAAACATATATGCTTGAAAAACATAAGAACTAAGTATATAAAGCTTAATGGCCCACTTCTATTAATGATATCCTACAACAATTCCAAGAAATTTGGGTGAAAAAAATTGCAAATGTCTCAAATCATTCTACAGAAGACTAGATGATTAGGAAAATAATAATAATAATAATAATGGGGAGCATTTATATAGCGCTTATCCACGTAAGTACAGCTTCTAAGCGCTTTACAATCTAGTATTACCCTGACAGACCCAAAGAAGACACTCATGAACGTTCTCAGCTTCCTGGGAAGTATACAAAGTGGCTGCCTGTTAGGTGCTCAAATCCATATCAATCTAACAATATCGATCACTATAGTCGGGTGTGAAAGATGCAAGGATAAAATGTAAACTTATATATTGAAATATCTATAAATGGAAGGCATAATGATATGATAAAAACTAAATCAAACAGAACTGTGAAACAGAAGAATAAAACAAGGCCAAGTCAGGAAATTTGTGTAAATTTTCTTTCCCAAGGACAAAATGTCGGGACCAGTTAGGATTCGAACCCAAGACTTTAGATCCTGAGTCCGACGGCCCAACCGCTAGGATACCGACACACAGCAGGATCACAGCATTCTGTTTATACAGTTATTATATATGTCTCATGGCCAGTCAGAATCAGTTGTAACTCGTTGGACTTGAACGGAAAAATCAGGAGGTTAAGATGATGAAGATGGTCTAAAATCGATGTTTGTATATTCCAGAAATTGAAAGAACATTCATCTCTGAATAAGAAAGTTTTGCTCTTATGGGCAGATCTCATGTTTCTTCAACTTGCAATGTCTCTGTCTATAGCTAAGCTATATCATTTTAACAGGTTGTGACACATATTATAAATTATCTTTCAAACTGAAAATGAAGGGTAACAAAATAATGTGAATAAAACAGGCAGTAAAACAACTCTACACATGAGAGTACAGCCATGAATAACAGATATAATCAGAGACTATAGGAGCAGAGGTAAAAAGGAAATACATGTAATTATAATGCATACTTTTATATGAATTTCTAACAGAATTTTAACTAAAGAACCACTTTAAAGTTTCTTGTCACAATAGAATTCTAGCTCAGTAATACTTCTGTGCTTTGTAACTGCTGGTTTTTCTGCAGATGTTGTGATCTTAGGTCCAGTTTTTGATATTATTTTTTCATGAGTGAGACTTAAATTGGAACAAAACACTGGTCCTTGTGTTCATTTGATTTACACAAGCGATGTTCCATTGCTTTATTTGCGTCAGACATCATGTTATCCTCACCATTGTAACCTGCTAAATTGTTTTTCAAGACAACATCCTGTATATTGTGTCCTCTTTATTGCATAGCAAATTATAGGACTTTCAATGGCATAACAAAAAAAGTAACTTGTTTCACTATTCTGATTTATAGATAAATAACAGAAGAACGAAAAAGAAATATTTCAAACAGTTTCAATGATAATTTTTAAATTACGTAACATAGAAATGGATAATTACAGAGATTCTGCAGTTTTATGAAAGATGAAACTTAAATTCCTTCTTGACCCATATTACAAACTCCATTCAGCATTCTTCACATACAACAAAAATGGCAAAATGTTTCAGTGATGAACAACATCTGCCATGCATCTGCAGCCACCAAAACTTGAAATAATGCATACTGTTTGTTGTATATTTTTTTTGCAATATTAAAAAAAATCAAACTTGTTGTATGGGAAACAATGTGCAATAAAAAGCACACTGACTTTGTCCAATGAAGGGATTAACAAGAAGCAAGAAACAAACGATTTATAATTTCAAAGATACAAATATGTATTCTTCAAAGAATCCCAAGTTTAAATATGATTTAAAAAAAAAAAAATCAAGGTCCCATTGACCAACAGTGGAGTTATCTGGCATTCCCATTGTCAAGTGACAAAGTGGTGGGGTGGGGTGGAGAAGTGAGGATGGGGAGAGAGGAAGGGTGGGGGTGGAAGGAGGAGGGGGAGGGGTAGAGGTGGGGGGATGGAGTGATTTTATGACTTCAACTGAGGTTTTTTTTTTTCTACTAGAATTTGACACTGTGTATAACACAAAGTGTCATGTCAAATTTATCAACAGTATTATGAGTAGACAATAAATTGTAGTACACACAACCATAAAATCAGGTACATATATGGACAACAGTTATGTGCCTGCAGTGTCAATCATGACATATATTAAGTTACTTGATCATGAGATGCACATATATGTGGGAAACAGTGCACAGTAAAAGGCAAACTGACTGTGTGCAATGAAGGAGTGAATAACAAGCAACAAGTAAATGATTTATGATTCAAAGATGTACATTATGCAAAGAATAACAGACTAAAAATGGTTTAAACAAAAAAAAAAAAAAAAAAAAGGTCCCATCAACCTATACTGGAATTGCTAGTCATTTTCCCTGTGATCTCCATGAACTCGGCTGTCAAGGGAACAAGGGGGAATATGGGGAGGGAGATTCATTTATGGCTTTGACTGAAGTGCATAATTTTCTACTAGCATATGGCAATATGTTTAACACAAAATGTTCTGTCAAATATACCAGTAGTAGCATGAGTAAACAACCAATCCTAGAAACAATCATAAAATCAGCTACATGCATGTGGAGCTGTTAGTTTGTGTGTCTGCAGTATTAATCAAGCCATGTATATCTGGATGTTAGTTGATCTTAAGGTTATTCGTGTAGGCAGAGATGGCGATATCATTGTATGTGTATGTAAAATGTCTTTCTCTGACATGTTCGATAGTTGTGAGTCACTGACAGCTCTTTATG
>JBCEWB010096865.1:0-12260 GCA_039654565.1 Peronia peronii
TATCTATCTATCTATCTATCTATCTATCTATCTATCTATCTATCTATCTATCTATCTATCTATCTATCTATGTAAGACGATCTAATTAGTTTGACCTTTTTTGCAGTCAATATGGCTGTTCAGCGTGACCACACTGCAGCCGGTCACTTATGGCACATATGTCTACCCTGGCTGGGCTATCTCCCTAGGCTGGTCTATGGGAGGCATTTCTCTCATCCCCTCCCCCATCAGTGCCCTCATCGGCATTCAGAAAGAGAAAACGGGGACCCTGTGGCAGGTAGGACCATATCAAGGTAGATTAAGAAAATGTCATGCAAACAGGCAAAACAGGTCCGATGCTAAAAGTGTTTTTTTAAGAATATTGTATTGTAGTTACTGACCATGAAGTCCCATTGTTATCTTTGAATGGGAATCTCTGAATACGAAAGAGTCGCAGTTATATATATATAAATAATAAATAATATACAGGGGGAACCAGAAGTAACCGGGCAGTCGATGCATGCCTGATGAGCACTTCCCCAGACAAATGGATTGGACTCGTGGTTCTATAGAGTATTCCCCTCGCTCACCTGATCGCACAGCTCTGCACGTTTTTTTCTTTGAGGTGTCAAGGAAATACTCAGCCTATGCTGAAAAGCTGAGGAATATTCAGCAATTTACTGCAAGGAGAGTGAGTGAATTCTTGTACACAAATCAACGACGCCTTGTGCCGACGTGTGTGCTACTCTGTCCTGCATTGAACTTCTAAATGCATCGACAAACACTGTCAGCTTTTCGGGCACTTACTCTAGTTGTTCTCTACACGGTTTTTGTTACATGTATATTTGATTTAATAATGTGTGACGCAAATATCTTTGGACTGACTGTTACTTATGATCGACCCCGTATGTAATATATCCTCTATTACTATACTGCTCAAAAGAAGTTAAGGACCATTTTTGCAATAGTTCATAACAAAGAAAGCTTCGCCCATTCATTCCAAAACATTTGCAAAAGTTTAATGCAACCAGACATCTTTAACACTTTACATACGACACCCATAAAAGCTAAGATTCATAGTTCTATACATTGTCTATCCTAAAGCTAGAAATCGTATTCTTTTGTAAAACGCCGACATTAATTGTATATTTCAAATATAGAATCTTTATACTGTCTTGTATCTGAAGCCACATAGCTTCAACAAGCGTAAATATATAGGTTATACTTGTGGTTAGTATGGAAAGAGTTAACTTAATGTTTTGTGATAGTGACGTTAAGTTGAAGATGAATGGTTGGTAGTTAACTTTTGCAAACGTTTTGAAATGAGTGGTGTAAATTAATTTTCTTTGTTATGAGTAGTTGAAAAAGTGGTTCCTAACTTCTGTTGAGTAGTATTTTATTATGTAGACATCTTTTTCTCCTATTCAGCGTATCAAGAAACTTTGTCAGCCAACGCCCATCTGGGGCCCATCCCTATTTGAAGACAAGGAGAGATATATTGAGTCTTTCAATCAGTTTGAGAGGCAGCGGTACGAGGCAGCTCAACAGGACGTCGACCGGGATCGCTATCTGTTCCTACCTAACGCGAACAAAAACAGCGTCGCCGGCGCCGAGGACGTCATCTGCAACATAACAATAGCAGGCATGGAGAGAACCATAGAGAAAACGTTGCCTCTCGGAGCTCGTTAGGCTACTACAAAAAATCTCCAGAGTCGACTTTGAACTAGTAAATGCTGCCAAGTCTCAGCAGCAGAGGGAGGGTTTGACCGCTAAATGCGAAATCGTTGTTAATGTTTATTTTAGCAATAAATTATAAATTACACTTATATCTTGCACTGAGGACCATGCAGTTTTATGAAATTTCTGCTAATTACATGCAGTAGTTTGTTTCTAAAAATGTGAATCATTTTCGGCAGTTAAAAAAAACAACAAACTGCCATTTTCAAAAAATTTGAGGAAAATATACGAGATATACCTTGATTTTAAAAATACTTCCGATAATACAATTTATCCAGGGGTACCAAACCATTAACAATGCAGTATATTTCGTAAAACGCGTTAAACATGAGGTCACTTGGAAAAGAGAACGCGTCAAAACGACAATATTAGAATTATGATTTCATTTTGCGGATCAAACCTTTTAGATATCCCATTCGACGGTAACAGTCGCAAACCGTGTAAAAAAAAAACTTTCCTAGTTTCCCGCTGTAAACTTACACCATATCAAGGCATGGAGAAGGAGGGATTCCAAGGGATATTTTAAGACAAAAATATAACTTGGCCTAGTTTGGGACTTATAACGGTTTGCGATTGTTACCATCTATCGTAATGTCTCCTTGTCGGAAACCAACGGCCTGTAGTCATCCAATTATCGCATCTCAAACTACAGAATTATGAGTTCGGCTTGTTCTGCCATTGAGAACAGCTAATGTGCGATTCCAGATTTCTTTAAATCTCTCAAGTCTGGAAATCGGCTTTGATAGGGTTAAACTATTAAAATTTGCTGGACATCACTAAATTTCCACCATCATTTCTAGCGTCTGCTTTCAAGTACAGTTGTAAAAATCTCCCGCAGATTGGTAAGTTTCCAAGAATGGTTTATTGAGTTCAGTGCTGAAAATGAGCTCACAAATACAGCTTTATCTTGAATCTTGCATTTCTAAAAGTCTTGATAAAGCGCAGGTCATGCAAAATGGTGGAGGTGTTTTGTTCTCAGGACAAATTTACTGAATTGTCTCCCTTTGTCAAATGTCTCGCGGCCAGTCGAAATGAGACGTAAGTCGCTGGGCTAAAACCGAGAAATCGGGCTTGAAATGTGATGAGGGGGGGCAGACTTCAATTCTTTTTCAGAAATCGAAAGTGCATTCATTTCTGAACAAAACAATATCGGTCTTACCCTCGATTTATAAATATCACTTCATTAAAACCGGGTTTTTGTGAGGTAGGTATGTAGATTTATGCGTTCGACCGTTCATTTAAACTCGATTTTCTCGGAATTTTGGTCATTGCTGGGGGTCCCCCCTTGTCTCTTTAAACTGCAATGTCTCTGGCTAAAATAAAGCTAGCTCAGAGCTTTTTCCATCACCTGAAAGGGTATGAAATAAGCTTTCACAGGATACCAAAAATCCCATATGGTGAAAAATCGACTTACATCTCATTTTGACTGGCTGCGAGACAAATAGTCTATAACTCACAGTTTCTGTCTTCAGTATTGCATCATACATATGTCTGGCACACACACACAAAAGTATATTTAGAAATACCAGAATTCATTAAACTTTACTTAAAGTAAGTCTTTGTTTCTATTGCCATTGTGGAAAACAATATGAATGCCATCAAAGGGCAGGGTTGACCGGCGGGGAAGGTTTGTACCAGTACAACTTTCGCGATGAAAAAAGTCAGACACAATTAGTCTACACAACACATTTAAAGCCTTCGGTACAGAAAATGTTGGCAATAAAAGTTCATCATCTTAAATTAATTGAAGACTGATAATTACTTTTAATCACAATGATTTGATATTACATAATCATGTTGTCGGAATAAAAATGCTATGTTTTAAAGTAGGCAAGTATGAACAAGACAGATTTTTAGAGTTTGTAATTCTGTGAGGATGTGTTTATATTGACACGGGACAATATCTGTGTGCATCCATCAAAAAACGCCCGGGGGATAAATCCTTCTTAATTTCTGCTTGGATGGTTCAGATGGTTACAGAAAACCCAAATCAAACCCACCAAAAAATCATCTGTGCGTATCACATTTCAGTCGCCCGTTGATACACCTCTCAACTATACCTCTTTTTAGGTACACACAGAAAACGGGTTTGTCAATATAAATGTAACCTTATGTGTGATCTATGCAATTTCGTTTAAACATCTGAACTCTCTCCCCTCCCCCACCCAATGTTAATCTGCACAAAGAGTGTCACTTCACAATCTCCGGGATTTCCTCTTGCCATGCATTCTCCTATAGTCTTGAGCCTTAAGAGACAAAAAACTGCAGAAAAAAAAAGAGGAAAAATGAACATCGACATTCGTTATAAAACAAACAAGTCAGATGTATACATGTATTCTTTTCATTTCATGAGCTCCTAATATAATGGTAACATTAATGATACAATGCAGCAGATGCTTCATGATACTATGTATGGTACTTGTACAAAGGATGACTACATCTGTATACATTATGTTTTATCTGAAGCCGTTTTGTTCAAGATGAGATGCTAAACCAGACATGTTGTACATGGTGTCAGTAAATCATTAATAGAAGTTTATTATTAGAGAATTTTTTAAAAAATGCTTCATTTTTGTTTCTTTGTCAAGAGGATGCTCTTTTATACACCATAGTACGTTATGATGGTATGTTTCAATCAACTTATCATGATATCTCAGAGACTATTTCGACAATACTCTGTATCAGACTGAGAGCAAACTTGATACTAGGAAGATTAGAAGTTACAATTTATGACAAACAATGGAATTTTCAGTGTTATAACATTTTGGGGAACTCCTATCTTGTCGTTGGTTTCTAAAAAATGTGAAGTTTTTTCAACAGTAAGGAAATCGAACTATTTTTAGGAACCGTTGCTGAAAACTTGTCTAACTAACAGATCATCATGAGAGCTTTTACTGCCATAAAACTGTCTAGTTACAGCTGTAGTGTGAAATTCAAGGTAATCAAATCATTTAAATAATGGGTATCAAATGATATAATCATTTCATTCTTCAAAAACATGGTTTCTGATCAAGAGATGAACTGAAATTTATATGCTCCAGTTAATTTTGTTTTTGTTGTTGTTGTTATTGTTGTTGGCCTCTCCCCTGTCAAGGTAAGTAGGCATAATTATGCCACAGAGCATGGATGCTTTGCTATTTATATCTAACACCATCTTCTCGCAGTGACAGCAAATTTAAAGGAGATTTTCAATGCCATAAACGAATAAACAGTTTGAGCTAAAGAAAATCAGACAATTGGCTACATATTATACGATATTTGCCCAAACAGTTGTTTTTATTGATTGCAGGAATGACACCTCTCTACTTTCCAGGTTTGTTCTCTTTTATTCATGTACCTTGGAGGTCTCGATTTCATTTTAGAGAAACACACTTACAGGAGGTAAAACAGTTTCGTGTAAATATTCAGGTGATAAAAAAGACCTGTGAATGGACCCACAAAGCATGTTACAAGTTAACATACACAATACAATATTTATCAAAACAATGTCTTAGTGTTGGTCAGGTTAAATGTAGGAATTTTAAAATTATGAACCATCTATAAAACTCAGCTGTCATAATATTGAACTGATCGGTGATTGGTTTCTTCTTCTTCTTCTTTTTTTTTTTTTTCATGAGTAGTTTTGAGATTTGAACATGAAAATACCGATAATATTACACGGATAATGTTTTCCATGTGAGAAAAAAAAAAGGACAAAAAACATATTGATCGTCTTGTCATTAGAAAAAAAAAAGCACACTAAATTAAATGTTATGTGTGGATTTCACCTGCATTTTGAATGTTTTATTTAGGTTGAAAAATTGATCTAGGTGCCTCATTAGCCTAGCTGTTGACACAAAGCTGTAGCTTTGTAATTAATGTATTTATCTCTTTTGCAATCCAATGCGTGTTTGTTCTGTGTCCTTTGAAAGAAGCAGATGGACATATAGAATTTTAGAAAAATTTTACTTGCTTTTTTATCCTTGTAACAGAATAATTAACCTCAGGTAATCTCAGGGAATAAGCTTACTTTAAGTGGCTGATCCTTGTTTTAATAATTGATTTACAGATGGTTGTTCCTGATTTCCATTTGTTTTGAGCGATAGATAGGGAAAACTTGTATATTGTTAGTGGTATGATGAAATCAGCAATGCTATTTACCAAGACACCAAATTTTACAGGAGAGCAGTTAAATTAGATTATCAAAAATCTATTTACAAACTTTGTCCTAAATCCAGACTGAAATGATTTGTGATTTTTTTTTCTTCATCACTGCGTATGTCTGAAGACGGGCTTCTAAAAATGTGTGCTTTTACTTTTAGTTACACTTTTTAACTGCCTTGAAAGAAATTTGGCAGACGGCTGATTTCATTATGCAGCCAACAAACAATTTAACATAAATCAAAATTTCTTAACATATGGAAATTTAGCTTTAATTGTCTAAAGTTTTAAAAAGAAAAAAGAAAAAGTAGAATGTATTGTTCATGTTCTTGCAATAACCAATAAGGATCATCTAACAATTTCTTTGTAATTATATGTATTTATCTGCTTATATACAAATCTTTAATATCTATACATGTTTCAAAATCCATCCTATTAAAAAATGTGTCATTTTTTGGGTTGGTTTTTTTTTTTTTTTTTTGCAACGATGATGAATCCACAGAATGAAATTGAAGAATGTTAATAAAATCAGATAAATATCACATTTTTTTGCATTCAAATAATTTAATGTTTTTCATATTTGCATACTAATTTCTGTTCTTCTTTAATTGATGTGCTCTCTGGGCCATCGGACTTGGAATCAGAAATTCTGGTTTCCAGTCTTGATGGGATTTGACATTTTGTTGTTGTGATAGACAGTTTACACACATTTTATGACCTGGCCCAGGTTAAATTGGTACTCAACTACAGACAGAGAATATTCTTGCTAGACGGATAAGGATTCAAACGCCACACAAGCAGTTATTTTGAAAGGGACGCAGTGGCTCTGTGGTTTGGCGTCTGCTCACGGAGAAAACGGGCCGGGATCGACTCGCGGGTCCTGCATCGGGGAATGGAAGGACACGAAGATCGAAAACCCGCATGTTTTCAATGATTCAACGGTCCCCTGGCTTCCTGAAAGTAGGGAAGCCCGACGTCTAGCATTCTCGGATAAGGGCGAGTATATTTCGAAGGTCCCTTGTGTGCGTTAAGCACGTTAAAGAACCCTTGGCAGTTCAAAATCGACGTAAGAGGAGACTGCGTGCCGCTTTCCGGGCAAAATTTCCAAATTCCAAATTTCTTCCCACAAAAATTCTCAGCAAAAACAGGCGACTTCTAAAAGCCGAGATAATTCTACTTTCTTAGGATTGAAAGGTTTAAGAAAAAAAAATCTTCAACATCTGTGAGTAAATATAAAGCACAAAACAAAGAGATTAAAATAGAACAATCTTTTGTCAACAGGCAGCGATAATGTTTCAAAGGAAGAACATTTTTCATTAACACTTTAAATCAGCCTTCTAGCAACCGAAAGCACTTTGAAAGTCTTTTTGACAAGAACTTTGAAAGCACAAAGAGTAGAAAGGTGAAGGACTGAGGTGAAAGAAAGGGAAGAAAGAAAAAAGACAGGGAGGAAAAGAGGTAGAGAGACGTTAATGATTAACTGACTGACCGACTGAGTGACTGACTGACTGACTGTCCTACTGACTGTCTGACTAAATTAACGAAGGAATGAATGTATTAAGGACTGAAGGATGGTAGGAGACGAGGAAAAGAGGGAAGGGGTGAATGAATGCATGGAGAATGAACGCAGAACGAAAAGTGGGAAAGAGGGAATGAAGAAAAAAGAGGAAAGGAAGGGATGAATGAAAGAATAATGGATGAGAGAACTTAGGAATAGGGGAGAAAAGAAGGAGGAACAATATGACGACAGAGACTAAAAGAAGAAAGGTTGAATGAATGACTGAATGAATAAAGAAGGATGGAAGAGACGAAGGAAGAAAGAAGTGAATGAATATAAGAGACGAATGGAAGGAAGGAAGGAAATGAAGGAAGGAAAAGAGGTTGGGTGGGGGTGGGAGAAGGATGACTGTACGATAAGGAAAGAAAGGAGGAGAGAGGAAAGGTGGCGGTGACTAAGTGGCCGGACGATAAGGATGATGGAAGTATCGCAACACTCGAGAGCTGAGATAAATGCTTGAGAGCGGCCATGTTTGCTCGCTCTCCACTGCCATCTGGCGGCCAGCGGTGACGTCCGTGGCAGGTCTTATTTCAATTTAAAACCAAGTAACTGCATACATGGGTCAAATCAACTTTATTATATATCTTCGTACCCAGTGAATGATTCTGCATCTTTCTATTTCGGCTTGGCATCGATACCTCAAAATTTCCTTAATGAATGTCTTAAAAAAGCATATACGCTTATACATATTCTGGCAATTTCCAACCATTTACTCATTCCTTTTAATGAAAAACATAGCATATATATGCTTTTGTTCGAAATTAGATATTGGACTCACACTGCAAGTAGGTCCCATCTGAGGGCTGGAAATGCTAAAGGTACTAAGTCACCAGAATCAAGTTTTGAGAAAGCTGAGGTTTTTGACCACATACCCTATGTTAGCTATTGACAAAACTACATACACTGGTAGTTTTATCTGTTTTGTAGTTGTGTTTTTGTTTTCCTGGAACAAAAAAAAAAAAGAGAAAAAACATCGACTTAGTAACGTATGCATTTCTGTTTCTGACTTGGGCCTGGGCTCTTTCAGACAGGATTAACCACATCATGGTCTTGCGGATAGGGGCGTTTGCGGGGAGGAGGGGGACAGGTTAAACGAAAGGAGGGCTGAGGGAATGGGCTAGGAAGGGAGGAAGGAAAGGAGAGGCATGTTCTCTCTTACCGTCATTCTCTCTTTCTCTTTGGGTTTGCCTCTTTCCAGCGTGTAGAACACCACGGTCGATCTTTCTTTCTTTCTTTCTTTTTTCTTTCTTTCTTTCTTTCTCCCTTCCTTTTTTCGTTCTTTCCTTCTTTCTTTCTTTCCGCGAACAACGGAAGACGGACAGCAGTGGGGATATTTGGCTGCTGTTTCTTGCATGGCAAACCAGCGAGATATGTCATGTGAACAATAATGATTGAATTAAATCACTGACTTGTCATTCTCATCTGAATTGTTTCAGCACTTATCATATTAATCAGAATTAGTCTCGTCCTAGACATTTTATGTGTCGAGTCTTTTGGTTCCCATCCCGTAATCCACTCTGTTATTTTTCTTAAGCCTTTCAATTCTAAGGAAGTAGGATTATCTCGACTTTAAAGAGACTGCCTGTTTATGCTGATAATTTATATGGGTAGAAATCTGGAATTTGGAAATTTTGTCCGGACAACCGCAGTCCGGGTACTCTTCATCGATTTTTAACTGCCTAGGATTCTTTAACGTGCGTAACGCACACACGGGAGATATCTTCTCCTTCATCCGAGAAGACCAGACGTCGGGCTTCCCTACCCAGAGGAAGTTAGGGGACCGTTGGGTCACTGAAAAAATGCGGGTTTTCCATTCGTGTCCTTCCATCCTCCAGTGGGAAGACTTGCGAGTCGAACCCACAACCTCACCGACGTGAGTTATTTTCACCACGGAGCAGGCGCCAAACCTCATGGCCACGGCGACCCCCCTCCACTCTTTCCTTCGGGTTAAAACAACGACCACCACCACTGCGGTCAGGTTTTCCCCCCCCCCCCCCCCACCTCTCCGCTTTTTTTCCCTATTTTCGTCCATCCATCAATACTTGCTTGGCTCTTTCTGAGGCTTTGACAAACCTAGGGCATAGGTCTTATCGATAATCGGCATTAAGGTGGTGGTGTAGAAACTGCCCTTACTGACCCCGATAAACAAGCAATAACAATCAGACAGATTCAAGAAAGGGAGGACTGACAGGAAAGGAATGGACTGGTTCTGAATTTCCAGCTGGCCACAAGCTTGGTCACGTGGTCCTTGAAATCGGATTATAATTTATAAACAATATATCGGGTCTTTTCAATTAAAATATATGGGACTCTACTGCATCTTGCTTCTTTTCCTTGTTTATCACAATAGAGTTCACCAATATTTGGTGAAATTCCATTGACCCAAAAAGTTTGTCTCACTTCTTGGCTTGACCCTGTTACAGTGGATAGGAAATTTATGATGAAAACTCTTCTCTATGAATGACAGACTCATAACCAATTAAACCTAGATACTCTCCAAATAACAATAGCAGTGAGTAGTGTTAACGGTTATGTAGGAAAGAGACTGACGTACTTCCGACCGAAACCAATGATTTGCGGCTCTTACCGGAAATGAGGCAAGACTATGTAAACAATAGCCCTTACCCTTCATTGTGATTGTGTTGATGTACTTGATTGCTGGTAAGTTATCAGTATTTTATGAAATTATTGTATTCCATCGTGATCGTGGACTTCAAGATCAAATCTTGCTCAGAGGTTCAAGATTATTTACGAGGAAGGGATAAATGGTTTTAAGAAGCAGGACCTTGTTGACTTGTTTGTGTGAAGTGCTGAGAGCCTAGGCATCGAGCTGGACCCAGATAGTATTTCGGAGTGTAAGACTGACACCCTAAAGGCGAAATTGACAGTACCGGCTAATGTCATAAGCATAAATTAGCTTATCCAGCTTGATGTGTCAAATGACTTAAGCCAAATTATCATGTTAAAAGCATTTGATATCTTATCTTATCCTGCCTAGTCGAGAGACTGCGAACGCCGCATGCTTGCCTCACTTCCTGGTTGTAAACTTACTTTCTGCGGGAAACCCCATTGGGTTTGTCCCGAAATCTTGGCCAACACCATCGTTACAATAATAGCTTGCACAGTAACGCCCTACATTGTATTGATTGTTCATAGTTCCACAATTTCAATAATGAAACAGAGGGTCTTCCCGTCGTGCGACAACTCACAAGGTCAATTTATCATTTTTTAAAATAAAATTTTCTCCGGCTAGTAGAGGATTAAACAACGGAAGCGATTCATTACCCTCAGAGTAAGAAATCAGACCAGCGACAGGAAGACTGGCTAAAGATAAACGAGGGAGAGAAGGTTAAGGAGGTGAAGGGGGTGCCGTGGCCGAGGCATTAGACATCTGCTTCTAGGGGAAAATTTTGCGGGGTTCGAATCCTACCGTGGGATGGGAAGGATTTAGATCCTGCTTGCTTTTCTTCAGTGACTCAACAGTTCCCTGGCTTCTTGGGTAGAGAAGCCCGACATCTAACCTTCTCAATTAAGGGTGAATATACTTCGGACGTCCAATCCCAAATTTCTCCTCACAAAAGTTCTCTCCACAAAAGTACGCATTTCAAAACAGAGGGAATCATACTGTCTTATGATTAATGGAAGGCTATGTACATAACAGTAAGATTGGTTTAGGGGAGGAAAGGGGGGGGGGGGTGAGGTGGCGGAGAATTCAATAATTCCTCAGAAACGAAGGTCTGAAAAATCTTGTAAATGTTCTTCGTCGATACTATAAATCTGCAACAAATCCCATAAAAGGCTTATGGACTCAAAACCTGTTAAATGTATCCATATGAAATTTGGCACACAACATTGTTGCATAAAGATCTGAGTTTCTATTTACATGAAGCCGAAAAAAAGAAGCTTACTTTGTTTGACGTTATCCTAAAAAGTTGATAATAATTGAACAGTAAACTCGCGAGAGTGTTTGATCCGAACGGTACGTTTGATAGATGCCGCGTTCAAAACACTAAACACGTTTTCTTAGGATGACATTCAGTTTAATCATCCAAAATACCATCATGGAGGTGGGCACGCGTGCCATACATTTTTAATCGCAGGGCAGTATCGGTCCGACCTATGTTTTATATTCTCCCACGAAAGCGTTGGTTCTTTTCTAGTTAAACAAGAACAAGGCATAGCATTGGAAGTATATGTAATTCGAGAAAGAGGATGACTCGGGGGATGGGGGATGCGGGGGAAAGATTAGAAACACGTATTTGACTGGCGTAAATGTGAACAAATCATCCATTTCACATTCTGATTCTTAGAAAGATTTGTTTGTTCTTCTCAAGCTTGACAGAGAGCACTGTCGTCACCCTCATAAAATAATTGTCCATGTATTTTTATAGTTACTTTGAGAAAACTTATAACATTCTACACGTTCTACTTCAAATGGTGCCACTTTTGACTGAATTAACATTGGAAACAATGCTTTAAGAGCAATGTAGTATGAGACTCAAAGTATTCAGCCGCATGGCCTGAAGATGTAGGCACATATGAGCGTAACGATATAGAAAGTCTTAAATATCTCAGGCAAGCCTCCGGTAATGTATCAAGAAAGAGATGAATTAAGATCATAATATTTACTTGTTTGCTCTCATACATTTTTGGACGTGGTTATTGTGTGGTCGTTGACACCATCATTATTACCACTACCACAATCATTGTCAGTATCGCCTTCATTTCTACTATTAAGATTACTCCGCCAACACCATCGCCACTACAACCACTGTAACGAATCATGTTAGTGCATGCGGGGTGTCGCGAATGTGTTGTGAGCGATGTTCAGTTGATCGTACTTGTG
>JBCEWB010096876.1:1085-12260 GCA_039654565.1 Peronia peronii
AAACGCAAAGTCAATCTCTTCCCCCCCCCCCCCCCCCCCCCCCTCCTCCTCCTCCTCCTCTCTAGCAAAGTGAAAGAAAGAAACAAAAGAAAGAGGAAAAAAGAGGTACAAAAGGTGGCAAATATATTATTTATTCTTACCCGAACCTTTCACATTTTCTTATCTCAGTTGTACCGAATTATAGTTTCGGAGTGTAAATTTAGGAACAAAATTGTGTAGACCTTCAGTTTTTAGGGTAATCTTCCTATGCCAGACCAAAACCACTTTCCATGTCCTTTAGGGCTTTGTTTCAGACTTCTCGGTAGCAAAAAAAAAAAAAAGCAAGGACATGTCCCACAAATAAGTTTAAGCCTGAAATAAATCTTCGAATGTGTCGTCAGAAGGCACACCAAGCCGGCTTTTTAAAGATTTAGCTTAAGGCCTCGGGATAGCTAAGCCGGACAGGAACAGAAGAGATCTGCCCTTACAGTTTACGAGGAGATACAAAAGCAAGATCTCTGGTTTGTTTTTGTTCAGAATAGTGGAAATAAGTAAAATCATATTCGGAAAAACTACATGTACAAATAAGCATTAGCAAACAACTTCGACAACAGCAAACTGTCCTGAAAGGCAGATATCAGGAATTTCTCCCCTCTTGCCGAATTCACAATTGAAAATGCCAAGTGCTTCATCTCAGAGTCTTAATTGATGCATATATCTGTAGTTTGAACAGTGAATTTATCGTGCTTTAATGTGTGTGGTTTTTGTGAAAATGTTCATACATCAGAGGCAGATCAACATTAATTGTAAACCCAGTGACTAACAACTAGTGTGAAACGCTAGTCTATTAGACGATGGGGAGGGAGAGAGTAAAAATTGTTGGTATTATTATTACTAAATGTCTTGTTCTGTGAACTGAAAAACATCTCACGGGAAAATGATCACATGCCCATTAGAACACCACAAAGTGTCACAAGATTTTTTTCCACGCTGAAGAAAAGTGCCGCGATTGCCTTTCACAGAGAAAGGAAGTGCGTTTATACATGTGGAAAGCTAATAAACTTTGGAGGAGAATGTTTGTTTGTTTTTTTTGTTTATTTGCTTGTTTATGTTGGGGTTTAATGGCACATCAGCACGATCAGGGCTATATTGTGCCAAACACGGTAGGATACGTTTACAAGTCAAGAGGAAAGAGAGCGGAACAGAAGACAGGAGCAAGGAGAGAGAGAGGAGATGTCACCCTTGGAACGGCGAGGATGGCACCCCATAGGAGACATCCCACCGATGGCGAGCTTTCACCGCCTGCAGGCGGGAGCAAAAAACCTACCTATATACCCTGGACCCCCGCAGGGATAAACTTTGGAGGAGAGAAAAGGTGAGCTATCCTCCCTTCCTTCCCCCTCCCTGGTTTTACTTGTATTTTTTTCTTCCGTTAACAAAACGAGTAGAGTAACCATATCCATCATCATGGATAGTTGCCATCAGGCACGGAGATGTATATATAGCTCCATGCTATCGGGTTATTGCATTGCCTCTTGAAGCAAATCCAGACACTTCTGCTCTTCGCCTGACATCCATGCACTCATCAAGGAGCATTCCTACCATTGTGAGAGGTATCGGGCTGTGAAAGCGCTCACGGTCACAAATTAACGTCATGCCTTCCCCACTATTATGTACTCTCCGTGTCCGATAGCTAGTGGTTTAGTGGCAAGGACGTCTAATTACCGTCACTGAAGGTTTCCCTAGATTGTTTTAAGAAAAAAAGGAAAAGACAGAAAGTAAAGAAGAGAAAAAGACGAAGAAAAATGATGAACTGCACTTTTCTTTTCTTTTCTTTGCTCCTGCTTTCTTTCTGTAGCACCGGTATCTTGCTTTGCCACACTAATTAAAAGCTAGACCGACCTTTAACTAAAGTGAATTGTAGGAAAGCTCTTCTTTGTGATGATGTACAAAATAACAAAATAGCACAGACAATGTTACTGGTACGAAGAGGAGTGAAATATGTATCTCAATACTCTACTGAGAGGAACACTGAAAACAGATCATCTAAAAATCTATCATTATGAAATACGAGGTGGTGATTTAGCAGTTCAGTTCTCTAATGGTATATTCGAGGATACAATGATTACAAAAAGCTGGAAATTCATTAGCTGCAAAGTACATTTGTGTCTGTGTCACTATGGCATATAAGATTTTCCCAGTATACCCTACTTAATATTTCAGCATGGCTCTCAAAATGCAAGTTCCTTTAGCAAACAGGGTACAGCTGAGATAGACCGTGTAAAATTCGCTGAAAAGTTGAAACAAAACAGGTAACAATAAGATTTGCTATCTGTTCTGTGCATTTCGACCAGTTCTCATCAGGTGGTAGTTTATTATTCGTCAGATGATGATGAACTCATGTTCTGATCGACAATTAAGAAAAAAAAAACGACAGAAAAACAAAACAAACAAACAAAAAACTCGGCGTCGCTCTCACAGTTACTGGCACAAAACCGACCAGTGAGAGCTTATAGTGAACTGGAGTTGTGCATGTGATCCATTTAACTCGACCAGTTCTGGTCCAGATACACGGAATTCTCCTCTGTACATGCAATGATTATAATAGCTGTCAGAATTCGGTCTATACACGTCTTTCAACCCCTATGGAGGCGGTTATCGCGAACTGTCAGGATTCTGTTTTTCGAATTTGTTACTCATGTTGCGTAATGTACATTCACTCCATGATTCATTACCCTACTGAATTCGGCAACTTGAATAGGCTCTACTTCATGGCTAATTTATGTTACAAAATGAGTGATGTAGGTCCTCTTCCCCATCTAAGCAACTGATGTGCATGTCAGTGTCCCATGAATCATTCTTGACGGTGTTATCACAGCTGTTCTGTATACAAAAGATACTCTGTGTGAAAAATTACCACAAAAAAGGAATACTTTGGATTTGAGATGCCTGACATAGATTAGCACACTTTGTAGTATCAGATAAGGGCCGAAGTACTGAAGAGATACTAATAGCTACAATGTTATTGCACGCACAGATGTAGGTAGATCTTAAACTAGGTCAGGAAATTCTCACCTCTACAAAACATAAGCATTTATTAATTATGTGAATAACAGAAAAGTTCTCATGGGGCCCTGTAGTAGAGCCCTATATTTTAGTGGTCCCCCAAATATCAATCAAAATAAGCAAACATTTATTTTCATTTCTGAGAAAGATAATGGCGATTTTCTGACTTCTCAGGATGAGATATCTATGCTGGGTACTTCCTAATCGGGTGGACGAACTCGCTGACCAGCCATAAGTGCTGGAATCGTCTCCATATTGTCAACATATTTTCGCACTCAGGCGCGGTGTTTCGTTTTCCGCCCTATTAAACCAAAATGACCAACATGAACGCTCGATTAGAGCATGTGCTTTAGACTTTTGACTTCGAATACCTCACTCGTTCACCCGAATCTACTATAAAGGCCGAAAGCTGATTAGGGAATCTGTATAATGTCCTATAATGACATCCGCGTTCTCAAAAACGCCGCAATCTCGACACGTATACATTAAAGTAAAGATGTTACCGTCAGAGATGATTTAGATGGCATGTGGGGAAAAGGAACTGCTCGGAATTCATTCTTGTTATCATATTACAAAGTCAGGTACAGAATGTAGAACTTTCTGGGGCACCTTACTTATAGGTTTCTCAAGAATGAGGTCAGCAGTATTATTATGTTACCAGGCACCCTTTCTACTAGTTTTGCCTAATTCTCATTATGTGCGTCCAATAACATAGAGGCGATCATCTTTCTTGGAACGTAAACCCACTCCCAAAACTAGGCTGATATAGGTGAAATGCTGTCAAACGTTCGGTACAAGGCAAGGGTAACCGAACTGATGCAAAGTTCAGTAAAACGCCGATTTAAACTTAAAACACAAGCAGTTGCAACAGTACATGTATGTACCATATTCTTGAATTTCACATCGACATAGTGTTGCAATCGGGTGTATATTTCAGAGTTGTCCTCTCTTTGTTTTGTCTCAAAATCTCTTAACACATACATAAACAACAGCCCGAATCTAGATATCCTCCTTAAGTTCTTTATAGTCAATCATTGGGATACAAAGACACTCTGTGAGTCCTATTACATGTAAAAATGTAATTATAAAGCATTTGTAATCGTATCAAATATGAACTTAGTACTAAATGTCACCGATCCTCAATATAGAATAACTGTTATTGTCTTTGTTGTTTTTTTTTTTCAAACTAAAAAAAAACTAAAATATTCTCTAATGTTTTTGTTTGGATTACTCTGGTGAAAAAGAAATTAGCAGTGACTTGTGTTTAATTTCTTTATTTAAATAATATGAAAACAGTGACATTTTTATCAAATATTGATAGAGAAATAAAATTAATGAAACAGAATATTGTTAAATTTGAGTGTCACTTTTCTGTGGCTATAATGGTATTATTCTCTACCGACCCTCTACAAAACAAACAATCAAACAAGCAAAATGCAACAACAACACAACAAAAGAAATAATATTGCACGATTTCAGTGCAAAAAAGAAGAGCTGACGGATTATTGCAATTATGTGTCCGTAGAATTTGCTTCCTGAGTACGAGAATTAGAGTGAGGAGCTGTTGAACAAATTCATCTGTTTCTGGTTGAAATATTCCTACAGATTACCTCACGCGAGACAGCTGTTTTCTTCTTAAAAAACATGTTACGTTATAGGCCTATATTATAAAGAAAGCATTGACGGGACAAAAATACAGTATTATATAAATTGAAAAGGAAGAATTGCTATACATATCTTTTTACGACCCTACTATTTTCCTTTTTTTCTATCTCTTCATTTTGTCTGAGTTATCATCTCTGCACAGTTTATATGCTTAATAGCCGCGCGCTGTCTTTCTTCTGAGACACTATATTAACGTTAACTTCTGTTTGTAGTCACAATCGCGTATCGTCTTTATCACAACGAATTGGCCTCACCACCTTAGCTACTGTTGACAGCTCAGTAAGTTATGTGGCCAAAACGGATGCTCTGGTTTTGTCACGGTATTCAGCAGAAATGGCAGTGTATGAGTCCATGAGTGAGTACGTTTATGAGAATAATAATATTATAAACATAAATTAAAAACGAGAGAGGGGCAGGGATGGGGGGGGGGAAGAATGGGTTTGACGGGCAAGGATACAGGGCGGGAATTACTAGAAAATCTAGATGACATGATATTAAGGCATGATATCACTAATTATATTTGGGTAATAAATGGACGGAGGGTAGGGAAGGTATTAGTCGAGATGGCAGGAGACTTTATATCTTTCCCGAGGTCACCTGGGGCGAAAATTGATCGTGGACTGTTACTCAGGTACGCAGGAGTTGTGGATACTGAATCTCCTCTTCAGCAACTATTGTTTGTTTTACTGTTGTCTTAAGAGAACCTCCTGACATTGACAACAATGCGCTCTGTGGAATCATCTGTCTATGCCCGTCGCTATATTTCTGCCCATCTAGCAGACCCTTTTGGCACTTATTTCTCATTAATTTTGCCTCATGTATTTTTCAACAGCTGTTCTCGATTTGTAGAGGCATGTCTGCCTTAAATCTAATTAGCTCAGAATATAATCTATTACTGTCATTTGGATACAGTCTGGAGGCGTTTACACCTGGGCACCAGGTATGTGCTTCCTCTATTAAAGTTGAGCTTTGAGCGATTGAGGAGATAGGAATCACAATAGACGCTGTTTATATATTATGTTATGTAGGCACGAAATACATTTGTTGAAAGATACACGGGACGTCATCAATGGCTAATGTCATAGCATTTTAAATTGCAATCTTCTTTTCGTTCAGGAAAATTATCTTTATGTGGGTTTCTTCATATTAATACTTGATAATACAAACGCGACAGTTTTTGAGATTACAAAAATACTTTTCCTGACATGCAGTGCTCGAAGATTAAACTAGTCAGCACATTATTTTGCAAGCTGTTCTGTATTAGTACTCTGGTGTCAGGTGGTGTCAGACATCACAATGGAAAATATTGGATAAGGATCTCGAACGGTGGACGGCGCGATTATCATTCTATGTGACGTTAACATGACGTCACAGGTAACGTCAGCAGCCTCATTCTGCTAAACAATGCCAGGGAAAAAATCTCTGGCTAGAGCTGGGCACTGTCACACCCACAATTTTGAAAAGTTATCGTTGCCTCATGAAAGCGCAATTTCCCTGTTAGAGAAATAAGTGCTATTCTCACTATTTACCGTGCACAGAATGGTAATAAGAGCACAGTATTTTTTATTAACTAATTGCCTATATCTTCACTAATTTTTGAAAAATGAATAATAATAATAAAAAAAATAATAATTTCAACGACTCCAAAAATACAGTTTGATCATATCACGCATTGTAGGGGATGTCGAGATCTCTTTTCATTTCCTAAAATGAGCTTCATAGACAGAATGATATAACGAAGTAGAGGAGACGTTAGTGTTGATTATACGAGTGCCCCTCCAGTAATGGATTCATGTAATAGTCATCCACTGGTTTGCAGACTGAATAATGACAGTGGTAGTGGCTCAGCAGAAACTTAGACAGTTTGGGGAGTGATAGCAAAAAAAAAAAGCGCATATAGACCGAACTGATATACATAAAATAGTATACATGCGTATAGTCTACGAGAAATAGAATGATATTAGAGCTTCGAACAATGTAGCTGTAATTGTTGTACTGATGTGTCGTTAATTAACAATTAATTTAGTACTCAATAATAGATTTCAGTCGTAAAAATGGTATGAATACTTGCACTTACCTGATATGATGAACAGTTTTTAATCTCCCTTTTCGCTGTCAGATTGGGTTTTCAGTAAGCTATAACCTGGCCACTGCACACATTTGCTATTCTCCACTCAAGTCAAAAAACTGACCGATAGTTTTCAATAAAGTGCAGGTTATGATAAGAGTATGTTATCTGAATTCAAAGTGATCAACTATTGCGCACAAAAATACGAGAGTCCGGAGTATTAAAGAAGATTTGCGTTTTCAAAGTGAATTGTGATTTACTATACTTTCCAAAGCCTCAGTCTTAAACATTGATAATTGATGCGACGTGAAGCATAATGAAATATTAAAGTTTGTTTAAGGTGAATCAAAGGCTAGACTGCCTTGCGTTTTGTTTGTCTTTAGTTTGTATACAAACTGTATCGGACTGAAGAGCTGCAGAGAACGTTATTTCTATCTACATTCCGTAGGTGCCAATAGCTAAGAGATTTCACCGGCACGAGTTTCCAAGAGTGGTCGACTGCAAACTTTGCTGGAGACTCGGGGCGGACGTCGAACGTGAGTATCTCAGGCGCTGCACGGCCGAGAGGGATAGCAACCCGAGATATTGTGGGTGGTGAACAACTGGATCGCACGTGTTGTGGATACCTAGCGAGAGGGACCGAAAGGGTAACGACAAGAATAAATAACAACAGCAAGGCGGGACGGCAATATAGAGCTATGAGTATAGAAAAATAACAACAACAACAACAACAGCAACAAAGTAATAGTATGTATTTAAGAGACGTTTAGTCTTTTTTTTTTTTCTCTTCGTTTTTTTCTTCATTATCGGTAATCCAGGTGGCGCCAGTGGATGCAAGGGACGAATGAGGAACCTGAGGATAGCGAAGAGAAATCAACAGCCATAATAATAGAGATAAAACTGTTGGAAATGACTATGGTGTGAGTTAAGACAAGTGAAATAGTGGACGCAATTCATGTACACGGAACGGAATTCGGGAAGAATGAGGTCGGGGAAGGAGGAATAGACATGCTGAACATAAAGATTAAGTTCCACCTATAAAATATTACTAAGACATGAAGCGTGATTTCTCCAAATTTGTAGGGAGCGGAGCTTCATGTACATTTATTATGTATTCAGAGCTCTTTTCTGGCTGATGTCATCTACCTTATATATTTGCCATCAGTCTAAAACGTCCTGAAATGTTGGGGGTACAGGAGCTTATATCATTTTATGAGAGAGTAATGTACGTGAATTGAAATAGTCCTGTTCTGGAAACAAAAAGGGGTGAGGGAACTAGCTTGCAACAAGGAAGACTCTGAGATATAAATGAATAGTAGCAGAAGCTTATGGATAAATAAGTAATGCTGAAGAGATATAAACATAAAATAACTACCAAAATGTAACTGAGTTTACTTAAATAACCTAGAGGACTCTTAATGAGATAATGGTACAGGATAAATAGCCAGGAAGACAATGAAACACAAATACCAGGTGCAACGGGTAACAGATGTGTCATGTTGACCTTCTCACAAATTTGAATGATTTCTGTTGTAATGCGACTGTGGATACTATGGGCCTTTTTATGCTCGGTATAATCTATAGGTCTATCTGTCATTATACATTAAGACTGAGATGCGTAGAGGACACACAGAGGAAGAGAGAGAGCGAGAGAGAGAGAGAGAGAGAGAGGGGGGGGAGGGGGGGGGCAGAAGGCTATTTCACATCACAGCATATCAAGCAGTGTAGCAGATGGCAAATAAACACTTCGCATTTGGAATCCTGAGCTGCAGCCCTCCAGATACGTTAATGAAATGAGATTAAACATTCATTTTTTGCTAATTGCTTTAAATTTGTGTATAGTTCTCTCACTGTCTCATTTTCCCCGTCGCCATGTATCAATTCAGATGCACCCGTTTGCATTCCTGATCTACTCACATAAATCCAGTGCTTTCCTTTGTTTCTGGCTGTCCACATTAAGCTAATGAAACAAAGCAGATCTAAATGTGGTCTGCCCTAGTCGCTCATGACATCCAATCTACAGAATTAAACGGCCCAACGAATTCGTGTGTGTTTTTTACCTTTGGGAACTTGCTTTGTTGTCAAAATATCATCGCTTTCCAAGGCATAGTCATCCAGGGAAACCTGTAGGTTATGCGAGTATAGGTATTTGCTGAATTTGCAGTCATGGTGGCTTTCACTTATAGAAATAATAATGCAAAGACAATCTGATTAAATTTAAACGACAAAACAAAACAAACAAACAAACAAACAGACAAACAAAAAAGATATGCACCAGTTTGCACTTTATCGTTAACCAAACGGTATATTTTTTTAGAACAAAGTATAGTATTAGCGCTGTCGTTCGATACATACGTATATAAATAAAACTACATTTGTTTTCTCATTATCTATACTTCCTCCTATTTTCTTCTCATTTTCGCTTCATCTCTCTGTTTATTTTAAATCTTCTTTCCTGGTCATGCCTTTTCTGCCTGACCCCCCCCCCCCCCCTCTCTCTCTTTCTTTCTTTATGTCGTTCTTTTTTCCGCTCTAATGTCGTCATCTTCTGCATCTTTCTTTTCTGTCTGTCACTCTTTCTCATCTACATCTTTCTTTTCTCGTTTTCTCAGGTGTATGCCCTTTTTTTTTTTTCTTATCCGTCTTTTTTCTAGTAATAGCATGACTATCTACAGACAACAAACACCCCGTTCGGATTACGTGAGTTCCTTTGTCTGATTCAGACGGCCAGGCCAGTCACTCGTGAAAATTATTAGTAGGAGCGTCACTCCTCCAATCTCTTGCATACAACCTTCTCTTCGCTCACTCTCATTTCTACTGACTTTCATTAAACTTCAAGACATTTCAGACTGTTTCCCGAATCTGACATCAGTGAAAAACATTCTTGTTTCCAAGGCTGTTCATATTGCCAACAGAATTTTTTGGTTAAGACAATTTTATTTTATATCTTTTTGGCCAGCTATATAATGGTCTCTTTATTCTCGCTTATGGCAGCTGCCCAGCTAAAGCATTTTTGAGTGATAAAAAAAGAACCAATTTAATTCTCTGAGCAGCAGAGATGCATCCAATTTCCACAGAGTGAAGTTTGCTCAAATGATTGTATGAATGATATACCACTTCCTCATTGGTGGTAAATTTATATGGTTAAAAGACCAACCTCAAGACACGCGCAACCATTCTGATCGCCTCTCATTTCCAAAGAGATCAAAATCCACATGTTCTCAAAGATATTGATGTCGCTATGTCTATGATATCATATCCAACCAGAAAGAACCATGTCGATGAGTTTGACTAATCCATAATCTAATAGGAAATCGTCATAGCAAATGTATCGTTCCATCTTGAATTTTGTGTCTTTTTTTTTTCTCATGTCAATCTCTGACAAGATTAAGAAATGATGCTAAATTCTCTGTTATCCAGAAAAGCACCTGATAATCATGATCCAACATGAGGAATGATCTCGGTCTTTATAATTATTGCAAATATTAAATAAAACCCAGCCTAGATGCAAGTCCAGACAATAGCGTTGTTCAGTTAAGTCCATGGAATTCCCAGAGTTATCCTGAAATAGATTTCCATCGGGTGGCTTTTATCCGCTACAAGTGCTTGACCCTTAACAAGTGAAGCTTTGAGAATCCCAAAAAGTCTTCGGAATCTCTATCTGTTACCGGCTATTCTGAATGGCAAGATTGAGTAGCAATTCTGTTATTCAGCAGGTTGACTCACAGTGGGGCTCTGGTTTTTAAAGATAGGCGATAAAAGGGTAGCTATGCATTAATAGACTTAGTATTAATAGGCAAATGTGATTTTTTTTTTTTACAGTTGTTTAAAAGCTCCACAGATCATTATTTTATTCCTTTGTGATATTCCTTTGTAACAACCTTTCACATGCCTTCTGGCAGCGTTTTACTAAGGTTTGGAAACATCTGTGCGGTCTCTCTGTATCCGTCCTCTAATTATTACTATCCCCCTTTCCCAACTTCCTCCCTTTCCACCCCGCCATATCTTCCTCCCATGTCTCGGCCCAGGCCTTCAGTTAATGAAAGAAAATATAAGAAAAGAAACCATAAAGAAACAAAACTTATATTCTTCCTCAGTATCACATCTCTCCTCTATGGCTCGGCTCATGGCGTTGCTTGGTGTCCACGTCATGGGACGAAAATTCCCTGTGACGGACTTCCAGATTGTCTCAACGATGTTAAGCGAGTCTCCTGTGCTTCCTGCCTCAATTCCCGGACATAATATAGCGCCAAGACTGCTCTGCAGGGAGGCGGACGCTTGCGGAGAGAAGAGAATGCTGGACTACTACTGAAAAAAAAAATTGTGCGAACAATGTAAAATGATTATTCCCTGTCTCTCTTCTGGAAGTCTGCGTATTTGCTGGGAGATTTGAGGGG
>JBCEWB010096898.1:0-12259 GCA_039654565.1 Peronia peronii
TACCCAGTTTTATTTTTTTGGGGGGGGGGGGGCATCAAGGGGCATAATTCAATATGTAAATATACAACTTATATTTTGACACCCCAGTGCCCACCAGAGATTGTGTCCCCTGAAACTGGATAAGGTCAACTTCGCTTACAGTCAACACATTTTGGGGGGGGGGGGCGAGAGGTTGACTTTCAGCAGACTGCACTGTGTAATTAACGAAATATAAGCGGCCTTACTTGTTTCTTCACTGTTGTGCTGCCACCCCATGTCTGATTCTGTTTACTCAACTTCTGCTGCAAAGTCTTGGAAATTCTCGCCTTTGTCTTTGCATCCACAGGTGGGCCACGGATTTTCCCTGAACTTGATTTTCCCATAGTACCCATTGAAAATCCTAGGTCTTCTTGATAGGCATCCTCTTCAATCTGGCCAAAATTCATGCGATTAGCTTGCTTCCTCAATTCTGTAAGTCCTAGTCTTTCCTGTTAAAAGCAAAATAAAAAAATATAAAAAATAATCAGTCTATCCATTTGACTTGGGATGCCCTTCTCATCACTTGTAATCAGAACAACAAATGAGCAAAGAAGAAATTATAAGCTCTGTTATGAAGTGTATTAAAAGAAAAAAAATGAACTGTCTAAGGTTTGATTGTCCCATAAATTGGCAGCAGCCCTATCTTGCTTTTCTGCAACTACCTGGTTTCTTTGTGGTGTTTATTTATGTCATATAGATCAGAATCATAGACTTTAATACAAAAAATGAAAAATCTATTTCTAAGCAAACATGATTATTAGCAAAATGATAAAACTACCCTAAAAACATGAACAAATTCTAGATCGCATGTGTACAATCTCGTTCAACTGTATTGTTCACATAGTGAAAAAAACACATGATGTCTGAAATTGCACAAACTTAAGTGTTTTACGAATACACTCTGAAATGGTTGAAATTTGCCAGGAATCAAAACCCTTTTGTATTAATCACTATTTTGCATCAGAACTGAAAAGATCATTTTGAAACAGGGAACGCAATTCTTGGATGCAGTTTCATTCAAAGAACATACTGTTAGTGTTACTTATAATAGTATTTTGTGATTTAATTACATTATCTCCTCTGAGTTTCCTGTTTTGTTCGAAAAGGGTTCTGTGCTGCAGGATTATGGACAAAGTCGAGTTCGGAATGTCATACTTTCTGCAGATGTCTGATTTTTTCATTAAAAAACCTTCATCAATTTCATGAATCAGTGTCCTCTTGAATTTCAGGAATATAAATCTGTTCTCGTACACTTTTTGACATGTTTAGTTTGAACAATGAATTCATTACTAGGCCAAGATTTAAACTGGATTTATAGTCAATTTCAAGTGCACGTTGATTGAGCTTCACTGTTTTCAGTATGAAACTGAAAAAGGCCCGTCAACTTCTTTAGCAAAACTGATTTGTCTGACCAAATGCCTGCAAGTGTGTATAAATGATTGAAAAGACAAAGACCAATCCATCCTCTGATACCGTGGTTTTGTGGCTAAAAACAGCAACGAAATCATATAATGGCCCTCCTACACATGCATGTGCATAGTACGTCACATCTTTACACGGTATGTATGCTTGAATAGGCCCAAGAGCGACGGGTGAGGTGTGAAATGGGAGAGGGTAAGTGCATGATTTCTACACACTTGTGCTTCAGGCCTTATCTTTCTTATAGTGTCATAGTGCTGAGCAGTAGATCTACAGCACACTATAGGGTTTTTGACATGTTTATATTAATGACAATTTCTTTGCCTGAAGAAATTGATCCAGTTACTGAACCTGGTTTTGAAATAAAGTGCGATCAGAGAAGTGAAAGCCTTTCGTAATAACAGTAGTTTTTGTGCCCAGGATTTTCTTTAATATTGAGCATGACAAATTACAAGCAAATTGACCATTCCATGGATCATTTTGTAATAACGCAAGTTTCGCTCTAAGGGTTTTTGTACTTTTTAATAACCATTTTAAAGTGATGCATTTTGTTCACAAATTTTTTAACTCATGATGTTATTTCTCACTTGCATCACAGTAATGATTACTTGTGTAGTGTATTTTATAAGCATTAAATCAAAACTTTGTTTCATTTCTCTTCCATCCTGTAAATTCTGTCATCGAGTTAGGCCATGAGAAAAAAAAATGAAGGGATTAACAGAATGCAGAATAGATGCTCCAGGAATAAAACAATGAATTTCAAGCATTTGCAAAAAAAAAAAAGCGCCTATCTTTACTTATCTTGTCTGGAATCTTGTTCTGGTCACTTCAGTCTTACTCTTATCAACCCAAATTTTTGTTCATTTCAAGGGTATAGGATGAATCCTTTGGAGCCATGAAAGAATTTTTCATTTTTGTTTTCATCAAAGAATAGACATAAATTTATCAGGCTCATATTTATATCCAAATATTATCATTAATATTATAAATGCAGTGAAAGACAATACAACATATAAATTTACCTACTTAACTTGGCACAGTTCTATTGCTCTACTCATTTTGACAAACACTGATTAGTGTCAGTGGGCAAAAACTGTTGGTGCACATCAACTCAAATTACATTCACAACTATTCTATTTTTCACAGATTTCTTGAGTCAGACATAGTTAAATGATCATGTAACTTGAAACTGATGCAAGTCTGTACGTGTAGAAATCCTACCTTCATTTTTCTTGCTCTCCTGCCACCTCTTTTTTTCTTTGATTGTTCAATGGGTGCTGGCAATGGCTTTGAAAATTTTACTGGTGGAGGCTCTGTCATTTTATCCATTTTTGTTTCAAGTTCTGCTCGAAGCCTGTCTCCTACAGATCCATCAACACTTTCATGAAAACTGTCTACTCTTGCAGCAAGAGTACACTTTGCTGCAATAGCTCTTGCTGTTTTTCTCCTCATTTCAGGTGGCATTTTCTGAACAACTTCACTGTTGTAAATATATCCTGTGTGGGGCAAAATGTTTGTACTAGAAAATCCTGCCAGTGTCTTTTTCTGACTTCCTAGCAACAACACATTGCAAGCAGGCATCTTTGAAAGATTTGTCAGTCCGCCTGCAGTTCCCATAAGTTTTGCAGCAATAGATGCTCCAACAATAATGGTGAGGTTTGGAGCAATCAAGGTCATCCTGGACTCTACATATTCAAATATCTGGTGCTTACTTTTGTTTAATTCAATGGCCATGTCACAGCTTTCCATGACAATGGCCAAATCTTTCTCAGAAAGTTCTGTTCCTTGTGTTGTTGATGCAGTGACACTTACAACCATAATTGTTGCTGGAGTGAGGATATCTTGAAGAATTTCATTGTTCTTTGACTTTTCCAAAATGTTGTTACCCAGTTCTTTGACTGTGCATATGTATTCAAGTGGCATAGGAACAAGCGACTCCAATTCGGGAAATCTCTTTGAATAGATATCTTTTGTAAACTGATGGATAACATTAATTTCATTATCAATTTCAACTGTCATATTATTAGCATCAACAATAAGCTTATATTCTGGATCAGCTTCCACAGGTCCTGAAACTGAAGTCCGTTTAGGCTTGGCTGAATATTCTTCTATATCAACCAAAATCCGAGCAAGTTCTGGACTGTCTTTCAGTTTTGCGACACTTCGGACATCCGTACAGCCTTGTCGATCGACATCCATGCCCACATCGTCAACCACATCTTTGATCGCCATTTCATCCCCTTCCTCTATGGTTTCCAATTCTTCTCCTCCCTCCTCCAAATCCGCAAGCAATTCATCTGCTAAAGACATTTTAAATGAATGACAAAACTACACTTTGATTCTTTCCTTGGCTCAATGAATCCGCACTTCAACTCTTACGCATCCAGCGTTGGGACTGCGTTAGGAGTAGGACAGCATCCGGCTTCCGGATATCCACATCAAGGTTTGTCGTAAAAAACAAAAAACAAAGGGGCAAAAGAGGGAGGAGGTACTTCCAAGAACTCAATCTCTACTCATCAATTCTGAAAATACAGGTATTTTTGCTATGGGTAGGAAAATATTATGGCTTGCTTCTTTGAAAAGTAATCGGCCAAGGCTGTTGCCCGCACTTCAATTGTTTGCAACTTACGACATTGCATACACTTTCGGCATAGCGGCAAATGGAAAAATAAAATAACATCTGACCGAAGGTGGTTCTTGGTTCTGAAGTCTGAAAGTAACGTTTGCCAGTGACACAAAAGAAAACACTGATTGTATATGAAGTCTTTGACATTGCATCCAGTCACAACAAAAAATGACAGCACTGCAAGGTGATGCAACGTGAATTTGTACAAACGAACTTGATGGAAGCTAGATCTAGCTTAGATCTGTCTGGAACATGTTCCCTCCTCTAGACGGAGTCTAGATGTAGATCTAGATCACTAGATGATAGATTTACCCATCTATAATCAAGACTAGATCTAGATGTAGACTAGTGGGCTTTTCCGTGCTAGCCTGCACAGCGTTCTGTAGATGAGCACTCCAAGCCTTTTGCCTCACTGCTTGCCAACACATCATTCAAGCACACCTGCGGACGTGCTTTCTCTTAGCAGGCAAAGAATAAAATGGTGGCACCCGTCAGATTCAAGACAGCTAATGGTATTGATGATGAGGGGGGTGGTGGGTGTGGTCTAAAGTCAAGCATCTGGCTCTCTGTGAAAACACAGCGGTTCTAGTCTTGTCCAGTGAGGGGGCATGGAAAAAATTTAGAATCTCATTTTTTTCATTTTTCAGTCAGCTTCTTGTATAGGAAGCCTGGCGTTTAGCTAGATCTATTTCAAATGGAATATATTTTAGATATTGTACATTTAGCACGTTCAAAGAGTCTGTCACTGTCCGCTCAATATTTACGAATCGCAAATGTAACTTGTGAAATAATTCCAGTAATGAGTGGAATACAGATGAGTGAGTGTCAGTGGGGGAGTGAAAATAAGATCGACTCATCCATATCTCACTAAAGACTAGAAAATTAAAGTAGCACTACTTATTTGGAGTGACCTATTGTCAGGCATTATAATGGTTTCTTCCCCTTATGTATTCTTTCATTGAGTATCAAATTTGATCTCTTCCATTCGTTTTTGGTTGAATTTTAACGTACATTGTATTATCGATGCTCATTGTCATCGGCCGTTTAAGTTTCACTGTCAGTGTCATGTAAACTGACAATGTCCATCGCTTCCAACCCTATTTCTTGAACATTCAATTCCATATGGTCACTGCACGCAGTGCCGTCGCCCTCCAACACTCCCCTCCACCGCTTCTTGTCATACACTGTATATGTATTGCGCTCCATACAAGTAGGCAGTTCAGTGAATGCTTACGGTTTGGCATGAAATCGGCTGCTGTGGGCCCGTTCATTTTTGTGATTGGGTGCGCCGAGTGTTATAAAGCCGTCTTTTTTATTTCAATCGTTTTGTTTCGTTTTCTACAGCTTACCGCCACCTCCAATACATATTTTTAACTGGAAGAGAACGCTTTTCAAAATGGTGCCCTTCATATGGTTGTTGAATTGGTGGTTCTCGAGATAATTTTGTGTGAAGAAATAGGTAAGTTTTCACTTTAGAATTCTTAAAAACTACTGGATGTATTTTTTTGTAACTTTCTGTAAAGTTAGTTATGCATTTGTGTTTGATTTATTTTTAAGCCCAATATCACTTGATTTGATACACTTGCAGGCGAGCTATTGAGTTTGCAAAAACCCTACCATTCGAAGCCACGAGTCACCCTCAACCTTATTGTGTGAATCTAAAAATAGATCTGTTCACTCGATCTAGGGATCGACTTTTATGTCTCCCATAACCATTGGCGAAGACCTGGTTTTGAATAACTGAGCTTTCAAAAAAGGAAAACAGATGACATTGATATCACGTCATATTTCAAATGTCTTTCTACATTTTGGTAGGTCTAAATATCCTTTAGCAGAGTTAACACACAGATTTATACTTTTAGTTAGTTTTCCCAATCAATTGAAAATGATCACTCAGTTACTGGTTCTTTGTTTACATTGGAGACAACTAGATCCAGATTTTCTAGAGTTTGTAAGGTTTAATACTTCTATGGCTCTTTAGAACCTTTGCATATATTTTTCTTCATTATAATAGTGTTATAGTAATAATGTTTCCTTCATATTGATTGTTTCAGGTCTGCTGTATTCAACATGAAGTCTGCCAAGGATGTGAATGACTTGCTTAATGAAATAGCTCAAGATGAAGAAACAAGCTTCAGTGGGACAGTGGTAATAAACAGAAAAGTCATCTAAAATGAAAGAAAAAGCCCATTCAGTATACCAGTGTCGCAGAAACAATTTGCAGTGTGTATTCAAACTCTTCATTGATATACCACGTAAAACCACGAATCTAGAGGACATATGACCTTTTCAAAAAACTCACAAAAGCTTCTGACAGAAATTGGACTGAACTTGTTGCCTTTTTGACGACTGAGTTCCCGTTTAATAGTTTGCCAACAAATCAACCATCAACTCAGACTCTTGGGAATCATGACAGTAATCCGCCAAGTTTGAAGGACCTTCGGTGACAGTGGTAAAAGCTACAATGAAAATATACGTAGATGTGTCTACAATGCGCTGATTTATAATGTGCCAGTAAAGAATTGTGGTGTTTTGATTAAGACTATTGGTTCACTTGTGACAGGAAAAGTTATGAACAATGTTCCCAGTCCATCAACTTGTTCACAAATGACCTATGAACTGGGAATATTGTCAACAATTCAAATGATTGAATTCATGCTAGGTTAACAGTCTCTATGTCTGTCCTGGGATACAACCACGATAGAGGGCGTCCATATCCAATGAAATTCACATCATGGCAAATAAAACTCATTGCCTCGTTTTAGATATGCGACACCTCCCAGGAGGTACAACTTCAGATTATGTGACACACATAATGGGCTCCCTCTCTGAAGCTGTATCAGCGTATGCCAGATTCAAAGGCTGCTCTGAATCTAATATTTTAGTGAGCCTGAAATCCAGAATCACCGCAACACTGACAGACTGAGCTGCCGTCAATGGTGCTATAACCTGTCAGCTATGCAACGAGCTGGAAACAGAACTGCTTCTTCTCAACTGCAACGTCCATCCTGTGGATAGTGTTGCGAGAGAGGTGAAGACTGCCTTCGCCAAATTGGACCAGAAACATGCTATCCAGGGGGAATGTTTTGGCTCAGAAGGTACTGCGCCAGACCTAATCCAGGCCATTTCTATTCTCAGGTAAGTTAGTTATAGTACTCTGTTTTCACAGATTTTTATTACAGAACATTCCACTGAGGATTAAATTGGATGGAAGAGACAGTGTGAGTACTTTTGTTACATATTATATTTTTAGCAATATCTATTGTAATCAACTTCAATTTTCAGTACTAAGGGCCATAGAAATAAAGGTGGGAATAGTTAATGATTTTTATTGAAACGGACTACATATTTGTTAAAGAAATATTTTCTTTAAAACTGGACTGCAGTTAATTATCATTATTTTTATTTTTTCATTTGTTATTGAATTGTTATTTATAATCAGATTCCTTTCACCATCACATTTTCTGGCACATTTAAGGGCTTGCTTATTTTGAAAAGTGGAAGTGGGACCAAAGTCAAATGTTTTATAAAGTTAGATGAAAACTTGTGCGATGATTTATTTAACTGCTGTCAGCCTCTTTTAGTACATTGACTCCTGTCTAGTAACACTGTCTGCTTTCAGATACAAAGATGGGAAAAGAGACCTGATCGGTTTCAAGAATTTTCTTCATCAGCATGACATTCCTGTAGGTTGGAAACCAGTTGCACATACTGTTTCATCTGGCAGGTGTCATAATACTTCATGAAGCTAAACTTCTTGAATTTCTGGAGAAACAACACACTGCAAATATGTTTTAATGGGCATCTTAATAGCCATGTAATTCTTTCTTATATAATAATATATTGCTAATTACAGTACCAAAACATTTCATGTGAAGGGTTCAAAATCAAGATGACAATATTTTGTCTTCTGTAAAGTCAACTTTAGGATGATAATATTAAATTCTTCTTGATATTGGTAATATTTTGACATTAAATCTCCATTCAATTTAACTTTTTCATTTTCAATTTCTATCATCATGTCTATGCACAGGAGGACTTCTCCGATCCCGAGTCACAAAAGATCTGAACAACAGCAAAATTATGGCACAGATGTGGCTATTGGCGTGCATTGGAAAGACTTTCTCAGGACCATGGATGTCTAAGTTTTATTCTTCAACGATGTCCAATCTTGAAATGGTAACATACCCTTTTTAAGTTCTCATGTAAGATCTAAGTTAAATTGTATGTGCAATCTATTGTGGCACTGTTTATAGATTTATTATGGATTAGCATAATTTATGATACCATTGCTAATACTAATGAAAATTACAACTTTTATTGCTAATATCTGTATCATATTTTTAAAGTGCAAGAGAAAAACTTTTTTTTTTGGTCACTTTCCTTGTTTATGATAAGCAAACTCAGCATCCACCATCTTTTATAAAACATTCCTTTCTCCAGTCTCTTAAATTTAAATATTTATTTGTCTTAACTTCTCAGTCACATCCTTCTGTTCACTTCTTTACAGTTTCACCAGTTTTAGAAATACCGTTGTCAAATTTTTTTTTTAAACTAACAGGGGCCACTCATTCAGTGTTGCCTGATCCAACTCAAGAACTGGATTGAGGATCCCAACCTTCATTTGTCTTGAGGTCAATGTGTTTCTGGAACAGATGGACCCAACCAAAGATGATATGTTGTCAGCACTCCAAGATTTTGAAATTTCTGACTCAAGCCTGCTTATTGAGTTTTAAGATCAATATTGACCTCAGTCCTTTCTGTTCTGTCTCGACAGCTTGGAGATTTCATGGATGGCAAATACTCGCAGCTATCAGCAGAGATGATGAAACTTGCCTCTGCTCCCATACATAATAATATGTCATCAGAACGAACTCTGGGCTCCTTTGACCACATGTTTAGGCGCGCTCCCATTGCTGCTATAGGCTTTCTTAATGGAAAAGTTAAAACTAAAATGAATAAAACAATGGAATGGCTGGAGAAAAAAATCAGATAGTGAAAAGAAGGATCTGATCAGTTTTGCCAGTAAGGAAGCATGTGAAGAAAGATGTAGGAAGATAATAGAATAAAGAGAATTAGATCATGAAATATCTAAACGCCGAGGGGAAGTAGCTAGACAGCGGATGAAAACAAAAGAAAAATGCCATCATGAGATATTTAAATAAAACATTCAACAAAACCCAAGCAGTCAACTTGTCATACAGTGATGATGCTGTTAGGCACATTCTTAACTATATTGATTCGCCTGACTCTGTAGTTGGGATGTTTTTTATTCATGATATGCTCGAAGGTGGCCAGAAATATGGACGTATTCAAAGAATAAAAAAGAACAATAAGTTGCTCATAGCATATCGGAATTTAGATGAGATGGAATCAAATAGTTATGGATGGTCTGTCTCAGCCAATTCATTTTATGCAGATCTTGTTTTGGGTCATGTCATATTACTGTAAATTATGTTGTTAATGTTTCATTCGCTGCGTAATGTTTGTTACCCTTCAGCAAAAAATTCAAGGGCTATAGTATAATAAATTGTTAACAAATTTTTTAAATGAGTCACATTATTTTCTTACTGACGATATGATTAGCATCGTTTTGCTAATGTTTCCATTTTTTAAATTTTGCTTTTATCTCCACTAATTTTCGACATATGCTAATTTTAGTTTCATTGGCTGGTGCATTATTTTCAAAGTAAAAATGACCCCTAAAAATATTGCTTAAAAAAATTATAACACGAAATCTAATAAAGATGAAGGCAAAATTAGAAAAGATTCGAAAAATTTGCAAAATAACGATTAATTTGATAGGTAATTGATGGAAATGGGATGTTTTGACGAAGTTGCATCAAAAAGTAGCTTTATCAGCTGAACATGTGTCACAAAATTCCTATAGCAGAATTGACCCTTTTTGGTCCCCAAAAATATTCATACAAAAATTCATAACTTTTGAACCAAATGAGATATCTTAGAAACTGAAAAAAGCACTGTAAACAGCACAACAAGCTGCTTCTCATGAGAGTGAGTTGAAGAAGATTTTGGCAATCTGAAATTTTCACTGAACTGCCTAATACAAGGCCTGCAGGCTGGGCGGGGAGGGTGCAGTACCTCATTGTTCTCATCTTGACCTTAATGGCATAGTGAAAGTGTAACTAAGTCTAATCTGCCAAACCGTGAGCTATAAAATAAGAGGGGGGAGGGCGGGAGTTTGATTACTAAACATCTCCTTCCCACCCACTAGTCCGGTGGGCAAGTTCGCCGCGATGAGAACAAAGACTGGTTCCCAGAGGTCTGCTCGGGATAATGTCCACGTATGAAGCGCGGTGCGGTCAGAGAATTCCCCACATCAAAGACGATCACGACAATATGTTTCCTACCCTTTTATGTGAATTTGTATCACTTTCGCAGTGGGGAAGGGGATGTGCAGTGTGAGCTCGAAGCATCGGTGACTAGATGGGGGAGATCGTGTGTGAAGTGTGAAAAGGAGGAGGAGACAATGGCCGGTTGGCCTCTGATCACATAGTCTGATGGAGGGTTTAATCCTGTTTAATGAATCAGTTTGACAGTTGTGGTTAACCTATAGTTGTGCTATGGCATGATGGGAGAAGCAAAAATGTGTTGAGGCGAAGTGTCGTGCCAGCTGAGATTAGTTACATTGACTCAGTCGTTGCTTTGTCTTTTGATCTTATAAGGACAGGGACAGGAGAAAAAGATCGACTCACTAGTGAATATGGATGAGTTGATGTCGATTCATCAGTTTGATTTTTAGTAAAGTAAAGAACCGCCGGGACCGGTTCCATGAAAAAAGATCGACATCTGAAAGTCGACTCATCAGGGTTTGACTCACATGCAGTCGACTGCATTTAGTTATTTTATTGCTCATGTAATCGTCTAATTCTGTTTTGAATGTAAATTCCTATTGCACGCGGGAGATGGCTGAGCAACCATAGACAGCTTGTTGTACTTGCCAAGCACCATTCCGTAAGTTGTGCTCATGCTTAGCAAGCACACAAAGCTTTCTGCTTGGCTACAGAACATGCCAATTGCAATCATGCCCCTAGATAATTGGAAGGTAGTACTTGATTTCTTCATGTGCCATTTTACACTTTCAGGTTGAGACTTCCAGTTGTAAACATAAGCTGGGACCACAATGAGATACTTTGAGATCGCTCACATGACCGAGAAATTTTCACTCACATGCTGATTTGTGGCTCTGCGCATAACAGACAAGTTTTGTTGAATGATAAGCATTCAGACATGTCACACCACATATATGCAAAGCCATGTGAGCAATGTTTCGTTGATCATGTGACCGATCTTAAAATACCTCATTCTCTAGGAGTGCCAAAAATCTGATGTAGACAGAAGATGGTTAAACTGAATCTTCTAATAGATCTGGAATCTGGGCCTGTGGTATTTATTTAGTGTTTTTAGGGAGTTATTTTGTCTTTTTAATCTAGCTAGTTTAGATCTATCCTTTTACTACACTTTAGAGTTTAGGCTTTATGAGATACTGGTTTGACAAGCTCAAGATCTATAGACATATAAAATAAATGAAATCTAGGCAAAGACTTTTTTTTTTTTCTGTAGCATGGACATGGCAGTTTTCTCTTGACATTTTAAAGTCAATAACACCGGCTTGTGGCAATGTTCATCAGACTTAAGTAAACCTTTAGTGAAAAAAAATAATCACTGTTTCATTTCATCGAAATTTATTCGTTATTTTTTCTTCTCTTTCATTTCGCGCATCTATAAATCTATTGGCATTTCTCATTACACAAAACATTTTTTTTGTAAATTAGCCATTTTGTATCAATATGTCAAATCATTTATTGTTGCGAATAAAAACTGGGGAATAAATGTATAAGTAAGTCTCTCAACGTGTAAGTCGGGAAAATTGGGTCATGATGTTTTTGGCTTTATGAAACTAAAATGGGTTTCCCCCACCTCCTCTTTCAATATCAAATCCATGGACACAATGAAAATTACACTTTTTGTCACATGATCCAAATGCGCGGTTCATGACTTCACTTCAATTTATTAAGTTTTTTGTCTCTCTTGTAAAATTCGCCTCTGCGGACTTATGCGTTTAGAGACTTACAGGGATGATATATATATATACACCCAAACACGGTTAGAACGAAATTTGCGGGGAATGGAAATCATTTTCGTTCTATCGCTAGTTTGTTGTATCCAAAGAGG
>JBCEWB010096908.1:0-12259 GCA_039654565.1 Peronia peronii
GGAGGAATTGGAGGGAAGAGTTAAAAAAGAGGGCAGATTTTGCGAAATAACTGATACGCCATTGGCGACTTGTATGTTAGTGATTCCTTAACAACAGCAAAGTTTAGCTTACGCTGTGTAAATCACACAATGTGATTGTGATCTTGAAAAAATAATGAGATGTTAGATAATGATCCTATGTAACAGCTGAGTTAGATATATCCTTAATAATAATCATCATCATAGGGCTTAAAACAATACTTAATAATGAAAGGAGATTGTAGATCAGGAGCAAGAAACTGAGATTGCACTGCAGTTTGATTATTAAAAAAATAACATGAGGTAAAGAAAGAAAGACAAAAAAGACAGTGCAGTAGGGTGGCTGTACTGATAATGCAATCTGATGGCACAGAATCAGTGTCTATATGTCATGTACAGTAGGTTTCTATATATGCAGTAATATATTGTTTTTGTTGTTCTTGTTGTTGCTATTTTTTAGTCCCATACGTTCTAATAGGCTTGTGCCTCTATCTAAAGCAAATGAACTAAATAGCTTCACTTTTCTTTTCTCGGTGTTCATCTTCATGAGAACATCAAGTTCTTTTTCTTTCGTTCCTGCAATCTATCGCCAATATATTTACCCTGAAGGTTTGTGAGTTAGTACAATGACAAGTTATCAAATTATTGTCTCTGAGAAAACGGCAGTTATAACTTAATGGAAAAGCTTTGTTTTCTTTATAATGTTTAAGGTTCATGACAATTATTCTGTAAAAATCATCCATTTTTCTTTTTCTTTTATTATTTTTTTTTCACTTTCTTGTGTCTACGTATTAACCCTAAAACAATCAAGAGACCGGTTTGTTGGAACAATTGGTCTTTAAACCTTGCACAAGGGAATCATATAAATTTAAATAATGTTTCTTGGTTGTCAGGAGATTCAGCTCATGTCGCACTCTAATCTTAAATATCATTTTATTTCCAAAATCTCGAAATTTCATTACCAGTGCTTTATTTAATTCCAGCCAAATCTACTGTCGCTGAAAAGGTTAAACATTCTTGTTCGAGCTTACCTGTGAGTCATCAACCTTTACCACTGGCTCAATCAATAAGGGTCAGTCTCTCCGGCCATACAGATTGACCACTAGTCTATTCTTGGAGCTCATCAGTGCCGGTCTGCCGGACAGACTCGGACATTACTTCCGGACAATGCTAGATCAAACAGAGCACTGGCTAAAGGAATAATAACAAGAAAAATAGGTAAGAAATCCATTTCTCTCAAAGTGGCCATATTTTAGTTTGTATGTGTGGGTGTCTTTACGATTATGAACACGTTCTTAGAATGGGCAGTTCTATCCAGTAATGAGCCATTTTTTCAACCAGCTAAGTTACTTCCCTCCAGCATGTACAAGAGGTCTAAGACAGGCATTATAAAGAGGGGAAACTCACTTTAACCCCTGATACTTGGAACAGAAGGCAAAAAATCATGAATACAACAACAACAACAACAAAACTACCATGATAAGTTAAAAAAAACATAACAAAACATAATGGGGTATTAATCAGAACTTTCTGTTGCTCATGTTTCAAACAGCAGGAGATTTTTTCCTCTTCTTTACAATGCTGACTCGGCAAAGGTGGCTGACGGTCAAAATGATTCATTGTGTTGGGCAGATATACACGTGTCTTGTTTTGTTGTTTGTTACTATTATTCTCCTTGTAGTTACTGCTATCAATGCTCTTAATACCAGATATATTATTATATATAGAACCAAGGAAGGCAGCGAAAGATCAAACAGAATGGACTGACGGATCAATATTAACCCCCAGATAGGAAAAAATCCTTTTCAAAGCGACCTCATGCTCATTAGTTTCTCTTGTTCATTGCCTTCTTTATGTCCATTAATATTATAAGTACATGTACTTTGAGATATTGTGCTCTTCATCTATCCATAGCATTCTATAGACAATAATAGCATATTGATGTTGCTGTTGTCTTTGACAGGATGGCTTCTACTGCTGCTCTAAATATCAAATCATATTATTTGCTACAGAAGACAAAAGCGTAGTGGTCGGCAGGTAAGAGAGGAGGCAAAGGAGAGGGAGAAACACTTACACACAGTGAGAGAGGGAGAGAGAGAGAGAAAGAGAGAGAGAGAGAGTGACCAATGCTTTGAAATGTTTTCCAAATCGAAATATTATAGTAGATTGTGTAAGTGTTATTCAGTTGGAGAGATAGATTTTCCATGTACAGGTTATAGAAATTAAGAAACAATATATTTCTTTTGCAGCACGAAATGTGGAAAAAAAAAAAGGGTGGGGAAAGTGGAAGGAAACTGAGAAGAATAAGATGAAAGAAAAAGAGAAAAAGGAAAACAGGAAGAATAAAAAGAGGGTTGAAAAGGCGAGCGGGTGGAGGTAGCGGGGGATGGGGTGGCGCAGGGAGGAGAGAGGGTTAGAAAAAAAAAAAAGAGCAGGGAAAGAAATTAAGAGAACAGTAGAGCAGACAATGTAATTACTCTCTTATGTCCAGAGACAGCCTCGCACCGTCATTATGTACGTATTTTAACGTCCATCTCCTTTTACCTCTAACTGCTTTTCCAAGCTGTCTATTACCACGTCTCATAAATTACCATCATCACACTTTCTCTCAGTGCCTATATTATAATCAATATACCAGACAATGTCATGTGGCGTTAGTCCCATTGATATCCCTTAGGTTTCCTCGGGGAACTGTCCACGAAGAACTGGCTCGTAAAAAGATTGTTTAAGAAAAAATATTAACTATAATTAATGTACTTCTTATCAACAAACCGTCGATGCCCTGGAAGACAAATATCCATGATATTGATGTACCTCCGCTGAATTTATAATAATTTTATAGTTTCGAACCGGAATAATTCTCTAGAGTGCTTCTTATTGCTCTACCCCCTCCCCCCTCATCCCTTCCCCACCCCCTTCCCAGAGACCAGTGTTGCATATAATTATGGTCATTATCATTAGAGGAAGACCAAATTCAGCTCATAGTTAGCTTAGTATGAACTCAGAAAACAAATCTCAGCAACGGACATGAGCAATTCCATTCCTTCTTTGATTATTATGAAAGAATAAGTCAGTCTTAATACCCTTTAGTGTCACAATATGTTACTTTTACCTTTGAGAATAGGACAGATCCAGACAGATCCAGCTTTGACAATTTTGACAGAGAGCTGGATAGAATAACATGTCCTTTGCCCCTAGAAGACCAGTCAGAAAAAAAAGAAACAAAACCACAAGAGGCAAAGCTAGCTGAGACGAAGAGTATCGTGGTGCTATCCCTAGAGTTTGGGATCTTAGACCGAGCGTGGTGATGCACGGCTGAAAGTGAGAAAGAATGACGAGTTAGGGGAACGTTCTTGTCGCCGGAGCTCACACGCCTCACTAAGCTCCCCTCAGGGATGGATGTACTGCTCGTCCAGTTACCCTAATGAACTTTGACAAAAAGGCCTTTTCTGTGAAAATTCGATGTTTCCAAAAGAAAATTGCTATTCAGTTTTGTGTTTTTGCTTTGAATACATGTTGAATAAAATGCAGTTTATTGAGAACGAGGTAATATAATACTGTTCCTCTGAACATTATGGAAAAAGTTATGTTTGACAATGTGGGAAAATGACCACACCATGACAAAAAAAGGCATTTTGTTAGAGAACGTGAGTACTGTGAGGGCAAATGAGCGTTAGATTGGGGGTGGGAATATGGGTGATTGGTGTCTCGAGTGAAACTGGAGGCAGAGGAAGGGGAGGGAGGTGTCTATTTGAAGGATGGGTGATGGAAGAGAGAAATCTGACTCTTGGGCAGGGCTTGTTCATTCTATGAAGAAGTCATTAAGGAGCAAGATATTGCATCTATTCAAAATGAGCTATACCCCTGGTCTTTATAGGAATATACATGGGAATATTTATATCCAGATTATAATATATTAAGAGCCCGGGAACAGGTATGACCTGAAAGGGATCCGAAGGACCACATAGTTTGCAAGGACGCGGAAGGGAGGGGTTGAGGGAGTGGAGATGGATGATAAGAATGAGAACGTAATGTCAATGTGATGAGTAGGAAAATATGTCAAATTATACAACAAGTGAGCCTAACAGCATTCGATGTCTGTCCAAGCTTGATCTTTCCTTTACTTATCTATTTAACACATCTAGGCAGGGACTGCCATGGGTTGGAGTGATAGAGCTAGAGGTAGAATGCCGCACAATGTCCTTGCTACCGGAATTTGCTATCACTATTATCTATTAGTACGTACCTTCATTCAGTAAATTATATCGAGCTGGCTTTAGTTCTTCCCTATTCATACAGATTTATAGCGGTTTGGTAGTAATAATAACATTAAGGAAGAAGATAACGGCATAAAGTTTCCATTTGCTCATAGTTGATAATTACTGGAGTTTTTTTTTTTTTTTTTTACAGTAATATTTTGCATCTAGCTACAGGAGACAAGAACATATTCGCTCACCAAACAAGTAATTTCAAAGTACAACGATGAAGCAAACAGACTGATGAAGTACCATTGTCGGTTTACAAGTCACGTTTTCTTCATCTATCACACTACAATATATTTTTTCTTTGTCTGTGCTTTTGTAATGATCGGCACTTTCTGTTCTAGATATACCACTCTTTTTTATAGAGAGCACAACACAAGATATATATATAGTTTGACTGATCAGGTTGTCTTGATGCATAAAATTTCTAATTAGCCTTGTTTTAACGATTAGCATGAAAACTGTACTAAAGACGCTGTGGGTCGAAAAGTAATACCAACTTTTTTCTTCTTTCTTGTTCTTTCTTTTCAATCAAACTTCGTAAACGTCAATGCAAAGTTCACAGGAGGTGCCCTCCTCCGGATGTCTATCGAACAAAATGATGAAATATTCCTGAAAACAATAGCATCCAAACTACATTTGAAATACCTCGGGTTCCAAAAGCATACAATGAAAAAGACACAAACAAACAAAAATCGACAGTATTGATCTGAACACATCCAGCATGAGTATGGTTTGGTTAAATGTTTCAAAGATTATGGTCTTTATCACTGTTGTCTTTAGCGTCTTTAGAATTGTTGATATTGTTATGTAATACAGAAGATATACAGACAACTAATAAACAAAAGAAATCAGCCATTCTGAGTGTCAGCCAAGTACAAGAAGTATAGCGGAGACATTGTTAAGGATGAAAAAATACTTTTTCTCTTAAAAACAGAAGTGAAGGAGAATTACGAATGATTCCTCATTAGCTTTGCTTTAATGACATTGTCATAAACTGCGTTGTACTTACTTCAAATAACAAGGGAAAAAGTGAGTTTTCTTTATTTACAATGCTTGTATTATAGTTCTTGTACTTAGTAAAGGGACGTATTCCAGCTGGTTGGAAAAATGACTCATTGATGGTACAGCGGTGAACAAAATCCAGACGTCTTGCTAAAATTGTACTAGAAAGAATGATAGATGGGGAAAGAATAAAAGAAAAGTCAGAAGAAATGATGGCCGGACAGCATCGAGGAATGAACAAAGAAAACATTTAGCGAAGACAGGCCCTATCCCAAAACGACTAGAGATAACCAGCGGAACTCCTCAGCAGGCGCCCCGATGATCCCCAGACAGACTTCAGGGCTAAGAAGAAGAAGATTTCCTATACATTTCAAACTTACCGCACCCATATGGATCAGTACTACAAATACTTAGGTTTGCAATGTCAGGGAACTGAAATTAACGAAGTCCGAGTTGATTTCTTTTAATACTTGCTATATTTGATCCCGAATCTTTCAAGAAGTTTTCTTGTCATAACTATTTTTGCTGCCGTCTTCTTTGACGCTGCTAATGTCGTTATCTTGGATTATTTATTCACGTATCTCTGTAATTATGTCTTTGTTTCCTGCTTCCGAATGACTGAATCACCAGGGTTTATCTAAACTTTTTAACGGCCGCTCTTCCCGATGACCTGATCAATGATATTAGTGCTGTGGCTCACATTTAGATTACTATCTAGGCGGATGGTCGTTGCCCTTATGGAAGAATACCATAATACATCGAATGAAAGCTCATTTACTTAATGGACCCCAGCTTGTCCGTATTTGTATATGTGTATGTTGTGCTTTGTATGCGACGTGTATTTTTTTTTCGTGATCATGGATCATATGCCCTCTCTGTGTATCTCTCCATTGTCTTAATTTGAACTCTGATATCTCCTTCTTTGATATTTTTACACTCTCTCCATCTAATCATATTTTTGTCATATTAAAAATAATATAATATATTTTTTTAAAAAGTAGAAAGAATCACTTTTCTGTATAATCATATCCTTGTTATTTTGACTCACAGTCAATGGTAGACAGGCCAGAACGTGAAAGTTAAAACTGTAGGAACAATCTAGCATGCTCTCGTATAAAACAATTTTGAAACTCTTCCACAACATTGTGTAGGCTCTACAAAGAGGCATGCAATATGAATGCCAAGAGTTGTCAAAGAGGGCAAAACGAAAGAGCAAAGTAAGTGTGAAAGACACTTTGTTTGATCCTTTAGATAATACAGCGAATTTACTCTTTCTAAATTTTGTTGTGATGTGTCATTTTCACACTAATACGAATTCCTTATTCTAGTCTATAAAAGAGACTGATGGAAGGCGTATCTGAAATCATTGGGGCAATTTTATAGTGGAAATATAAAAAAGAACTATTTATAATGATTGCCACAGATACGTTTTTAAAAGAAACAGACACCATTCATACCGTTTTCTCAGAATCTCCCGAAAACATAGTTTAGGCAAAAGCACTCATTCAGATTGCACTGTTTTTTCAAGAGCTCTGTAATATGATATAGAGAACAGGACAAACTAATTTTATTTTCATATGCCTCTCCCTCCACTCCCCCCGCTCCCCTTCTTCCATGGATCCTGTAACACCCGTCAGAAGCGACAAACGTTTTTTTTTTTCAAAGACAAAAGAGAATACTGAAGAAAGCCCTACATGTCCCGAGCTAAAAACTATTATTCTTCATTCAGTAAAATAAGTAGCAAGATCGCCATGATAGCGATAATCATAGAGTGTGTATATTTCGATTCGAAATCTGTGATACATCTCTGTGAATTGATCTTCCTTCTTTGAAGTTGAGTGGATTGTGGATTTCTGTTCACGGTTGAAATCTTTACTGACATCTATGTTAATGCAATTTAATCAGCAATATCAGCCTTTGCAGGCCAAAAAAGCATTATTTTATCCTATTATCTTATTTTGTTTTGTTTTCTTAATTATTATCCGATCTGTTCTTTTTTTCATTTCAATCTACGTGATCCATCCTTTATAATTGATTTCCTCTTGGCAGAGGATAGGCTGGGAGGGATAGAGGATAACCCTGAGATCACTCGTGATGCAAGCATGTTGAGTATGTGTGCGAGGGATTTAATGGACAAATTCAGTATGACAATGTGTAAACCATTAGGAAGGAAATGGTATGACGTGGGTCACATGTTGGTTAGGATTTACAGCCCGTCTACATGACATACGAAGAAATATGTGTAAGTATGTGTTTTGATGTGTATTATGATTTTATATGCTAGCGGTAATTTGATGAGGAGAAATAAGAGAGTGAACAAGCATCACACAAGACTGTATAATATAATCTCTGCATGTGATTATAAGCGGAGTTGTCCTGTTTTTCCATTTGTAAGACAATCAGATCTTGGTAGGCTAATCATGCATCAACTCCTGACTTGACGACTGCGGTGCTTGTTTCTACATTTAACAGTGGAGGTTCCCATTTTGTCAGTGTTTACAAATAATGGCCACTGTGCTAGCTTCAACTGTGCTGGCACAAACAACGACATGGAGATATTATAGCACTGATCAATTTGAATAGTAACCTTGTTTTGTGATCTCTCACTCAGCTACCTTATATTCTCAACTTCTTCTCTTCATCGTTATTTTCAAAATTGATATTTAAGATAATCTTTTTCCATAATAATAGATTTGTATTTCAGAACTTTGATAGACACCGAAGACCAAGTTATGGCTAAATGCATATCAACAAACAAACAACCAAACAAACAAGCTACATACAAGAAATTTAAAGAGGATAGGAACCAACAATCATTTGACTGATGACTGTCATTTATTTCTGATCTTTTTTTCCCCACCTGAACAAGGGCAATATTTCCTAGCAAAACGAAATCACAGAATTTCATTGCACTTGAGATATGGATATCTGACCTTGCACATCACGGGGCCTTCTGATTTTAAGGCAAAGGAGATAACAGAACGTGGGTACAAAACAGTTATAGCAGTGAGACATTTAGCAAATTACCGATATAGAACTTGGCTAGACCTCAGAGCCGACACAGTCATGCATTTAGTGGCTCGTCCCGGCCTCGGTCAGTGTGGAGCTGACACACCAAGACAATCAACTAGGCAGCAAATTCCTGGCCAAGATTTCCAGGAGAAAGTGGCTGACTGGCTCCTAGGACAGAACTGTTCCATAATGGATGGCTTGTCCCACTGCAATGTGGGCAGGAAACGAGGAAGCAATAGAGAGCAGAATTTCCGGCCTAGAGTGAGAATATTGCTGTGGTCTTATGCTAAGCCACGGAAAGTGGAAAACAATCGTGGCCTTGCTGAGAGACCGGCTTGTTTGTTTGCCTGTATTTTCCCCCTCTTTTCTCTCTCTCTCTCTCCTCGAGGGGTGAAAAATTGCTGTTAGGTGGAGGGTGCTGAAGGTTTTCATCAAAATTAGAAAGTAGAGATCACGGAGAAAGGACACTAGCCGTGAATCATGTCATATTCTCTATGGTCTCGGTGGACTTTTGACCTTCACTCTTTCTTTGATCTCTTTCTCTTTATATAGATGAAAAATATTGAATGAACTTTTTTTTAGGCATGATATGATTATCCTTGTGAACCAACTTCTTGCACGCTGCGGTTTACATTTCACATTTGGTATGGGTTTCAAAAACATTTATTGCCATGAACAAACAAAAAGAACTTTTTCTCAGTCTGAAGCGGGGAAACGAAACACGTATGCTCCCTATTATAAACTAATATATTTTGAAATGAAAAGGGAACCGCCTGCTTCCTTGATTGTGAGATGGCGCAAGGTTGAAAATGGCTATCACTTATAACTGTTACTCTATGCAAATATGATTTTGTACCGGAGATTTTCAGTAATCAAGACTTACAATCTGCTAGGAATAAATTCACGAAAAGGAAGTTAAAAAACAGCCGGCATTTCTTTCTCAGATTTTTCAGGAAGAAAAAGGGAAGAACTAACTGACAGTTGAATCTTTCCCTCCACTTCTTAGGTAGATTTATTATTTATTAATCATACCATGCCTTGAGTGACATTCGGACAGCATAATTATGCGTTTGCTCACGTATGCAGAAACAATGACCCTTATCCCACAGCTCTTGACTCAAGTTTCAGAATGATGTGTTACATGTTTTAGAGTCTGTGAACGGTTTGTGACAGATCTATGGTAAAGAAACCTCTCAGAATCCATGCAATGTTCCATTAATAAAAGACAGCAGATCCACTCATTAGGATATTGGTCACAGACGAAAAGAAAAGAAATAGAATATGTGGCATGGAAAGTTGTATGCCTAAGAGTTAATTGATGACGGAGTCTGCTGAAGTTGATAACTCTTCCTGCGTAACTAATGTGGCTTATCGCTCGACGGCAGTCTTGTCTGTTGCCCATGTGAAACATGGACCTATATTGCCTCTTGCCTCCATCACTCACTTGAGATAAACCCGTGCTCGGATGAGACAAATGGTTATGGGAGGTTTCCAAAGATGGCATGGCCGAACGATGCCCAAACTAGAGTGTTTACAGAGGGAATCCAGGGATAAATGAAAAACGAATATTTGCTTGTTCAGGGTGATTTACATCGTCTCGAAGACGTGAAGAGAAAGAACAAAAATCCATCTATGCAAGTTGTCCTACTCCGTCTTATCGACTGAGGATAAGAGATTGAATGGCTGAGAGTTATAAGGACTAGGCATGACTTGTCTGGGTAATCCAAATTAGGAGGATAGTAGAAACGCAATGTCATATTTCTAATCTGACTGGGTATAACTTTGTGCTCATTGATGTATAAGCAAGAATATTGAATCATATAGAGTGAAAATGGAATGATGGTTCTAGAGATATTTATCATCGTTTCTAACATAGAGGAGGAAGGGGGTTCTGGAGATATTTATCATCGTTTCTAACATAGAGGAGGAAGGTGTCCTAATAAACTAAATAATAATAGATGACAGTTTATAGCGCTTATTCCTATACAACTCAAGCTTTAAGTGATTTAAAATCGATTATTACACCAACATATCAAATGGAGTCACCAGCGTAAGTCTCCAGCTTTCTGGGAAACATAGGCCTACAGGAAGGTTGCTGATAGAGTTTAAATCCTTATTAGTCCAACCAACAGAATTCTCAATCTTTAAGCGGGTATCTATTTTCATCTTGATCGATTCAGAAAACATGCTTGTGTAAATTGTCTTTCCCAAAGAAAAAATGTAGCGCCCCATAAGGATGCTAGCAAAGGAACTTCTAATTCCAAGTCTGACGGCCTAACCACTATACCACCGACGCCGTACATGGGCATTACTGAGTAAATTTGTGTCGTGGGAGAGACCAGATAGCTGTTGAAACAATTTGTCTTCTCTTTAGTTAACCGTTTTGGGGCAAGGATAGCGCTATTCCACAAAAACCAATTTTGTGATAGTCTTTATCATTTTAATCCTTTAGTTCCGACGACATCATCGTTCAAACATTTCTTTGAGTTTCTACCCAGGCGGGCTCAGCCCTGGGACCTATCTGTTGGCTCTACGACCCTGTCTCTCGAAGTGCATGTGCTAAGCAAAATCAGTTTCATCTACCTGTCTTTTCAACAGATTCACCCCTTCCCTTGCACTCAATCAGCACTATTTCATTTTGACATTTCCCAACCCCGCCGACATATTGTTGGCGGCGTGATGAAGTCTGCCATAGGCGAAAATCGGACGTCATTTCATTTCAAAGGCAAATTTAACTTAGATTAAATATTTTTAGAAGCCTCTCTCGACATAGGTGTAGTGGCCAAAATGCATCTAGTATTTCAGTCGGGATTTCCGTCAAATTTTGCCAGAGATTTTTTTTCACTTACATTCCTCTGTAAAATGGGTGTCTTGGCATATAATTAATTTCATCCCGCTGCCAAGGATATTGCATTTAATATGGTTAATACCCTTAGGCCTGTCTACACTTCAGCAGTCAATAAAATTTGTCCACATTGCAGTCTGCCACCGTTTTCTTTCTATACCTCAGCACCATCAACATGGCCTTATGTAAGGATGATGTTCTGTCTGCGACTTCTCCATTTCAAAGGGAGGCCCTCCCGCCCTCCCTCCCCTCCCCCCCCCCCCCCTCACACTTTTCGCCTCTCTCAATTTCTCGCCACTTCCTTTTCTTCTTTGTTTTGTTTCTTCCTCAACCACACCCACGTCGACACAGTTATCATGTATGTATCCCCTCCTTTAGCGTATCTTCATCTCGATTCTCCACCTCACTCCTCACCCTGTCCACCAGTATAACGCAGGAGAAAGACAGACCGGTCTGGTACTATTTCTCCCAAAGAAATCGATTGCGTGACATATGGGTTACTTTAAGTGTTATGTCCTGATTACTGTGCTCCAGTTTTATCCACAGGCGATTACATGCAATCATTTCAATATTAAAACCTGCTGTGTATTATTGTCGATCTCTTCTGAATCCAGAGCAAAGGCTTAAGTCCTACTCCTATTACGTGATCCAGCTTAAATTTTAATATCTTCAGTGGACTTGTATCTACGTCTCATGCCTTCTGAATTACTGTACCCAATAATCCTCTATTTCAATCGCCTTCCCTCGCCCCCTTTTCAACCCCATCCATTCTCTCTGCCCTCCCGACTCCCCCCCCCCCCCCCTGCCCCCTCCCGCCACCTATCTGTTACAGTATTCAGGTCACACTCTTAGCCGATGTGATTCCTCACTCAACTTGCATACTTTCGACATTCGCTCTCTTCTCTCTCTCCACCTGCATCCACAATTTACTTTTTCCAATTCACTGTCGGTCTATGCTGTCCTCCAGTGTGAATATAAATCACATTGACTGCCAGTCCTAATGTGGATAGACAGATAGGGAGATAAAAAGACACATAGACAGACAGACAGACAGACAGATAGACAGACAGACAGACAGACAGACAGATAGATAGATAGATAGATAGATAGATAGATA
>JBCEWB010096919.1:0-12259 GCA_039654565.1 Peronia peronii
CATCGCGTGTGTTTCTAGATTGCCACAGGTAAATATAGTATTACTTCTGCGGGAAGGGAAACTATTTAGAATAAGGGCACAGGGATTTAAGGGGAGATCGGCCAGGCCGACAGTGTGAATTAATTGGGTAACTGGGAAAATACTTAAAATAGGACTCACTAGGAGAATGCACACTAAGTAAATTCATACACAGACTGATCAAAGTGACTGCCTACATAGTTTAAAGTATAAATAACATGTGTCTTAATCAATTGCCGTATTTTAATACATGTATATTCGTTACAGGGTTCTGGCTTTAGAGTTCTAACTGTTCCAAGTTCTGATAGATGTAGATTCTTCAATAAATGCAGCAGCTTACATATCAACAAATCACTGTACGCTTATGTTTACGCTCAGTGCAGGCCGTGCACATTCAGTAAAGTAAATACCAACCGCTACATGTACACCAATTACCAGCGCCGACAAATAGCACCGAAGTACCGCCGTATTTACAGTGCACAGCACCCATCGATACCGTGTCTGACATTTTGGCGCCCAATGTGGGGCCCACTGAGCATAAACACGACCTACAACAGCATCATCCAGTGAAAACCTGCATTAGTGTACCCCAATAAATCCTTCTGGACGGAGCGACGACCCTATAGGTGCCCAGAAACGGACACCCACGAGATTGTTTACCGAAGAACATTCCTAGTCACGTGACATCCGGCCGGTGGCCGGTCGGCCGAAATTGACGCTTTCCGAGAGCTGAAAACACCGTTAGACGGACGGCCGGACAGATAGACGTGGAAGCAGCCGAAGTAAACAGTGCGAAGTCGAGAAGTGGGGAGAAGATATCGTTAAAGACATTATAAACATTTCCTGAGCCATATAGAAGAACCCTGCCCGACGTGAGGGGCAAATTCGTGACACTAACTTTTCGCTAAGAATAGAATTTACTGAGATCCGGATCGACTAGACCTTCAAACAGTGAGTAGGCAGTCATATCACTTAAATAGTCTGTGTAGTGTGCATTATAATCGTTAAATTATTAAGTACAGACAGAAAGTGTTAAATTCTTGGTAGTTAGTGTCTGGGATAGCGTATTTGTTGGTAATTTGGGACGTGTAAAATTTGTTTTAAAATTAGTTAAAGCGTTTAAAGAATAATAAGGGTTAATTAATGTAACTGTAAGTGGCAAAATAGAAACAACCAGAAGGTAGTACATCAAAATTCGTTCAAATTAACTAGACCTGAGTTAATAATAGCAGCTGAAGCGTATCAAAAGGGTACAATAATACCAAAAATAGTCAAGGGTATACCGAATTGCATAATGTCGTTCAGAATAGAGAACGTGACCGCTCTGACCATGCGGATCATGTCCGAGGGCAGGGAAGTACTCCCTGCTCCCTTGCGGCATGAAGAGGTGGTATTGGGATCCCTAACAGCCATCACGGGGATCCAGCCCCAGAGCGTACACGCTCTCAACGAAACAGAATTTTTGTTGTGTTATGGGCCGAATCTATCAGTGGAAGACGTGGGTCCTGCACTAGAGGGTATCAGAAACTGGCTAGGGATCCCAGTAGAGATAACCTGCGACGCCGTGAGGGAGGATCAGGTAGAAGATGTGGTCAGGAGGGCCGGCCGACACAACGGCCGAGAATCTGTGGTGATAGGCACTCCAGGACAGGATCCCAACGACGAGGAAAGTCGGCCGGGCTCCTCCACAGATCACTCCCATCACACTGATCATTCTCATAATGCATATAGGGAACCACCAAGACCGTGGAGAACAGCAGGTGGCCCAGCTGTGCCAGGGGCTGCTCCACGGCCTCGTTTGATAGAGAAGCCGCCGAGTTTTCCTAAATTTTCAGGGTTCGTGAGAGAGAAGGGGACCGTGATGCTGACATCATGGTTGCATGCAGTCCAAGATGCCCGTGAGACTCACACGGAAGCGGCCATCCGGTCGGGGATCATGCAGTCGTTACAAGGGGATGCGGCCGACGCATTGACATATTTGCCCGTGGGTAGTAACGTTGAATCAATAATTGACAAATTCAAATGGACATTTGGCCGGTCCGACACCCTGGACTCGTTGATGTCAGAGTTTTATAGCATCTCACAGGGTAAAGCAGAGGCTGTCACACTGTTTCTGCTGCGTTTAGAAAGTGCTATGAACAAAATAAAAAGCCAGTACCCAGGGGAAATATCAAATGCTGAAGGCGACCATCACCTTAAAGAGAGATTCTTTCACGGTTTACGTGAGGATCTCAGAAATTCACTCAGATATAAATATGATGGGAACGTGGGTCTACACTATAGTGAGCTTGTTAGAGCCGCGAAGGCGATAGATAAGAATTCAATGCCCATAACTGAAGTAAGGGCCAAGTCGGCCGTGACCGAAGCTGTTGAACCAGTAGAAGCAAAAACAGGTGTCTTGGATGAGGTACAAAAGCAAATTGCTACACTTATGTCGGCCATTGCAAGTAGTCAGTCCAGCTCCAAACCAAATAATGGGGGAGGAAAGTTTTCTAAACCCATGAGGCCGGGTAGGGACTGGTCAAAAATGACCTGCCACAACTGCGGCAAAAAGGGGCATGGCTGGAGGCGCTGTCCCGATCCAGTCGTGGACACGGACAATCTACCATTCCGGCCGGCCAATTTAAACGGCCGGCAGGGGGAGGGAGCTCAGGCCCAACCCTCTCCCGACGGGGCCAGCAACCCTCAGTAATTAGTAAACAAGGGGTGCTCACTGGGCCAGGGTATCACAACCCTAATCCATGGATTCGATTAGTTGGTAGGGCCAATGAGTCTGAAATTTTAATAGATGATAGATTGAGCCATGGATTGATTGACAGTGGGGCAATGATCTCAATGATGAGTAGGGAATATTGCGAGGACATGGGATACGAAATTCACCCTTTAGATAAATTAATAGCCATAGAGGGGAGTGGGGGAAGCGATGTCCCTTATCTAGGTTATGTAGAAGTAAATCTCAAAATTCCGGGTATCAAATCATTCGATCAGGATATTCTTATGTTAGTGGGGCCCCGGACGACGAAGTATCAAAAAAGGGTACCATTTCAGATTGGGAGTAAAGTAATCAGTGACATTGTCAGTTGCATCACTGAAGCCGAATTGAGATCATTGACCGAAACCTGGAAATCGGCCTACGTGGGTACCGTGGTGTCCAAGTCGGCCACAATGGAGTGTGTGGCTGATGGAGAATTCAATCTGGACACCGTGGCCGGCAAAGTAACGGCCACACAAACAATAAAAGTGCCTCCATTTGAAACAGTAGTCTGCAAGGGATTAACCCGAGTTAGTGGACACTCGAAAAGAGTACATTGCATAATAGAACCTAATGAGCGGAGCCAAAGCTTCGTGCCCGGAAATACGTGTGAGCTTCACCCAGGGGTAACGAAAGTAGACGTTGTGGTGCGAAATCCATCGGCCAGAGAGCTGATAATTAAACCCCGTACAAAATTGGGCACCCTGGCGGCCGCGAATAAGGTTCCAACATTGCTGGCACCAAAAGTTGTGTGCCCAGCGGCCGATATAAGTGACGACGAGGATGAGGTGGCAATTTCTAAGAGCGCCCAAGTTATAGGGGATGAGACAGTAAAGAAAGAGGTCAAGGTTGACCCTGAGTATATACTGTCCAAGGTCGATCTGTCCGGAACGGACGACTGGACGGCGGCCGAACAGAGAGATGCCAGGAACCTCATCAGAGAGTACGCATGTATATTCTCTCATAATGATTTAGATCTGGGTAAAACAGACTTGGTCAAGCACAAGATCAAGTTAACAGATCCCACTCCATTCAAGGAGCGTTACCGAAGAATTCCACCCGGACTGTACGATGAAGTTAAGGCTCACATACAAGAGATGTTAGACGTGGGCGCCATCCGTCCTTCAAATAGCCCATGGGCTTCGGCCGTGGTCTTGGTTAGAAAGAAGGATGGCAAACTCAGATTCTGCATAGATCTGAGGAAACTTAACGCTCGTACGGTCAAGGACGCTTATAGCCTCCCCAGGATCGACGAAACATTAGATTGCTTAAATGGGGCCATTTGGTTCACTTCACTTGACCTTAAAAGTGGATATTGGCAAGTGGAGATGGACGAAGAGTGCAAAGGCATGACGGCCTTCACTGTAGGACCCTTAGGGTTCTACGAATGCGACCGAATGCCTTTTGGCCTCACCAATGCCCCAGCAACATTTCAGAGGCTAATGCAAAGTTGCCTGGGAAACTTGCATTTGCAATCCTGCATAATATACTTGGATGACATTATCGTGTTTTCGAGTACAGTTCGGGAGCACCTGGTGCGCCTACGAGCTGTGTTTGAGAAAATCAAGGAAGCTGGTCTTAAATTGAAACCCTCCAAATGTGAATTTTTCAAGAAAAAGTTAACATACTTGGGACATGTAGTTTCAGAAAAGGGGATAGAAACTGACCCTAAGAAAACAGAGGTCATTAAAAACTGGCCGTGTCCGCAAACAGTCACACAATTACGTAGCTTCCTTGGTTTCACGAACTACTATCGAAGGTTCATACATAAATATGCACAGGTCGCTAAACCTTTGTACAAACAGATTTCCGGCGAGAATGCTTCTAAGAAAAACAATACACTGAACTGGGATGAAAATTGCCAGAAGGCATTTGATACGTTAAAAGAGTTGTGCACAAGTGCACCTATTCTGGGCTATGCCGATTTTACAAAACCATTCAAGGTTCACACAGATGCTAGCATTCTCGGCCTGGGAGCTGTGTTGTATCAAGAGCAGAACGGACATGATACAGTAATAGCATTTGCCAGCAAATCTCTATCAAAGTCTGAATCGAAGTATCCAGTCCATAAGTTAGAATTTCTGGGACTCAAATGGGCAGTGACCGAACAGTTCCATGAATATCTGTACGGCAATAGTTTTGACGTATACACGGATAACAACCCGCTTACATATGTCTTGACTACGGCCAAATTGGATGCCACGGGACATCGGTGGATTGCCAGTCTGGCTAACTACAATTTCAACCTGCATTATAAAGCAGGAAAAACCAACACGGACGCGGATGCTTTATCCAGAATAGAATGGGATTCGTTTGACCAATGTCTAAACACCACAGAGGTTCAAGCAGTTGTAGCCAATGCTATAGCAGGAGAACTTCCAATGATAGAAGCTGTGTCGTGTAGTTCTGTCATAGTAGATCCATTTGCCCTAGAACCAGAGATAGTAGTCTCAAAAGCCATCACAAGAGCGGCCAGCCGCAGGATGGCCGGTCGGCCAGAAAATGAGCTTAGCGAAGCCTCAAAAGTAGCTAAAACGGACGACCGGCCAGGCGGCCGGGTGGAAACTACTCACATGTCTGATTCTGATTGGGTAGAAGCCCAAAAAGAAGATTCTACTATTCACTCCATAGTTAAACTACTGGAGAGCAAGAAATTGCAAAAGACAAAGTATAAAAAGTCTGACGTGACCGAGATGAAACAGTTCATCAGACAGAAAGGGAAATTATGCTTGAGGAAAGGGGTCTTGTATCGCAAAATAAAGACATCCCGCCCAGATAGAAATACTATGCAATTGGTATTGCCAGAAAAATTCAGATCAGTTGCCCTAACAGCTTGTCACGATGATCTGGGTCATCTAGGCCAAGATAGAATGCTTGATCTGCTCCAAGATCGATTCTACTGGCCCAATATGACAAAAGAAGCACGGGATCATGTCAGACAATGTAAACGGTGTCTCTGCTTCAAAGCACCACAGGAGAAAGCTCCATTAAAACCCATTGATGCCACATATCCTCTGGAATTGGTACACCTTGATTATTTAACAATCGAGGAGACAGAGGGTGGTAAAGACGTGAACATACTAGTTATCACGGATCATTTCACCCGATATAGTCAAGCCATTGTTACTCATTCTCAAACAGCAAGGTGCACAGCACAAAATTTTTGGGACAAATTTGTGGTACATTATGGTCTACCAGAGAAAATTATCACGGACCAAGGCCGAAATTTTGAGAGTGACTTGCTGAGAGAATTGTGTGACCTGGCTCAAGTTAAGAAAGTGAGAACTACTGCTTATCATCCACAAACAAACGGTCAGTGTGAACGGTTCAATCACACCTTGATCAACATGCTGGGCACATTGCCAGAAAAACCAAAGAGTACGTGGAGAGAGCAGGTTCCCACCCTAGTACATGCATACAACTGTACTAAGTCAGCGGCCACTGATTTCAGTCCATACTATTTAATGTTTGGCCGCAAGCCCAGGTTACCCATTGATATTGTCTTTGGAACCTGTCCAGCTGACTTAAAAGCAAGTACTAGCACCAAATATGTCCAAGATTTAAGACGTAGGTTAGATTGGGCATATAAAACAGCTAATCAGGTCATAGAGCGTGAACAGAAACGCAACAAAATGTACTATGATCGTAAGGTACGTTGCCAAAAGCTGTTTTCAGGAGATAAAGTACTCCTAAGAAGAACAGCTTTCTCAGGGAAACATAAAATCCAGGATAGATGGGAGAGTGCCATCTACATAGTGGATGTGGTGTACGATAAATCACCACTAGTTAAGATTAAACCCTTAGACATGCCAGATGCTGAGTGCAAGATGGTGCACAGAAATCTGGTTCTGCCGTTAGGAATCAGCCAGGCAGAAAAGGATACAGCTCCAGTAACTGTCAGCAAAGCGCTAGTTATAGCCACACAAACAATCTATGAGAAAGGATGGAATTGGCTTAAGTCAAGGATACAGCCAATATCCTTCTCGTAAAATGTAGCACAAGGCTTCTAAAGTCTTGAACCACGGCCAAGGCCGTTGAAATTAATGTCCGATACGTCAAGACAGCAGTACTCTTGCATTGTGCTGCAGAAATCCACATTTCAAAATTTATTGGGGGGGTGGATATTGGTAAGAAGCCTTACCATGGTCGAGAATTCACGCTCAAAAATTTTGATATTGGATTTTATTGATAGTATTCTCGTTATTTCGTTGGTTACACTGTTGCATTGTTCAGATTTTTACACGTTTTACACATTGTTACAATTGTAAAGGTTTCTTCTCAGCAGGTTGTACTGTATTAGACGGTGCAAATTGCTATCGATTGATAATATTGCCATCAAGGCAAACGGCGATGGTAACAGATAACTATGACAAGCATGAACAGTTCATAGTTTAATTAGTTTATGGAATTAAAAATGTACAAATGATTAGACGGATGATTGATATAAGATAAATGGACAATATATACAGGTAAAAACAAAAAAAAGAACTTATATACATACAGCTATCACAGTCAAAATGTGAGGCCGACTGGTCGACCGTCCGGGCGGCCTAAACTGAAGACTACCGCATCACGAAAAGGGTAATTGCCGGACGACCGGCCAGGCGAGGCGAGGGCATCATGATTGGTAGATTCTGCCGGCTGCAGAGATCTGAGCTCGCCCCTCTGGGTTAGAAGTCCCTTGATATGTGCCTGGTTTAAGATATGCAACTCTCTATGATTTTGTGAAGTCTCTATGAAATGATATGAAGTCTCACAGAGAGGTTTGGCAAAATTAAGCTCATTGACAAATTAGCCCATCAACTCATTGGCAAATGTGGGTTGGCAAGAAGCATGGGGGGACACAAATAATTTGGAATAAAGTTAACGGCAGTAAGATAAAATTATTTAAAAGCCAAAATGGGGACGAAATTTAGAATTTGGAAATTTTGGGGTGGTCACAGCACAATTTAAGACGGCGGACTGTATAAATTTTGGATTTTGAGCATAATTTAGAATTTTAATCAAAAGACGCCTCCGTGAAAATTAATGGCCGCCGAGGTTGCTGAAAGTAAATTCCGTGGGTGTAAACACCGTGCTCACGGAGACGGCCGCCGTCCTTAAAGAGGCTGTGACACACCGGGCAGCTCAAAAACTGAATGCCAAGGTGGGCCCGAATATGGGTGAGGGTGCAGTCCAGGTTGGTGTGCCTGAAACTGCACCCTTCAAACCTGCAGAAGTACTGCTTCTTCTTCCCACCCTCGAAGTTGATGCGCTCGGGGTACAGGTGGGCTGGTACCCCGAGTGTATCCAGTGTTTGATGTGGCAGGGCGGCCATCTGGGCACGGTTCAACCGCGGCCGCTGCGATGGGGCCACAGGGGCCGCTGCGGCCGCGGGAGGTGCCGACACTGTGGCCGTGACCGCCCTGGGAGTGATACCCGAGAGGCCTGGACGGGGGAAGAGAGGGCCGACAAAGGAGGGTGTGATTCGGCGGCGTTTGGGGGCCGGGAGGACGTCCACCACCTCACATTCTGCTTGCTCTTGCAAAGATGCTGGTGTGGAGGTGGGGACGTCCCGGGGGTCATCCAGCACCACAATGGGTGCTGCAGCTGGTGCTAACTCCGGCCCCGCCGCCTCTGCTACTTCCACAAAGGGCTCCTCCTTGTCGGCCTCGTCGTCGTCATCGTCGTCGTCCTCCCCCACGTCCACTTCTTCGGCCTCGGAGGCGGACTCATAATCTTCGTCTTCATCGGCGCTGTCGTCATCGTCGTCCGCCTCCTCATCCTGTGCAAAAAACGCCTCCAAATCACCAAAATCGTCTCCCTCCTTCCCCTCACCTTCAGCTACCAATTCACTCTCCAACTGCTCGTTCATATCGTCACCTTTTAACAAACCTGGGGGAGGAGGGATGCCATGGTCCAGGGACAGCAGGGGTCGTTTTCCAGAAGGTTCGTCGTCGGGGGGCGGTTGGTTGTCGTCATTATCATCTTCCGGGTTGTCTAGTTCAGTGCTTGTGGGGGCACGGCCGGTATCCAGGCCCCGCACCTCAACATTGGGAGGGGGTGGGGGGGCGTCTCTCGGCATGTAGTGGGCCGATGCCGGAGGGGGAGCGCCTGCAGCGGAGGATGGAGTGGTCCCCGTGGGCACGGGGACCATCCGGAAGCCCAGGGCCAGGACGTCCAAGCAATCTTTGGCCGCACTCCCGGCCACGGCCAACTGGAGCTGTTGAAGAGCGTCCGCGGCCAGGAGTGAGCTGGACGCCCGGATCAAGTGGGCGTCCCTGAGCTTCCGGAGGCCCTGAAATATTAGAACAAAAACAGCATAAATACAGTGAAGAATAGATATGATTGGATAATATAGATCTCAGACTGTAACTAAAAGTGATAGTTGTATGTTGAGAATTATTGCATCAGTGCCATCTAGTGCTAGAAATTATTTATTTAATTATGCATGCAAGAGAATCAAGAAAATAGTTACCTCAGCGACCAAGGGGGCCGCCCGATCCTCCGCTAGGGGGCACTCCCACCCCATCTCGCGCATCACCGCCAGCCATTCCGCCTGATGTTGTTGGAACGTCTTTGGCCGGCGGCGGGTGGGAGAGCCCCTTGCCCTGGTGGAGCGGGATGCTGCAGGCTCAACCTCCTGTCCCAGGCGGGCCGCCGCGTGCCCCACCGAGGAGTGAGCCTGCACGCGGAGGTCCTACAACAGAGAAGTTTGAAAATATCACGTACATCAAGCAAAAACAATGATTATGTGTGATAAATAAGCAATCTGTACTAAAAGCTTCGATATCGTGATGGCATCATACATTGCCGGTTGGTTCACGGCCGGGCGTCCGAATTCTAGCATTACCGCGGTCTGATTCATACACAAGTTGGACGGCCGGCCACAGGGGACCCGTGAGCGTGGGAAAAGGGCGGCCGGGAACCAGGTGAAACGCAGCAGCTGTCTGATACACATTTAGTATTTTTTGAGCAAATATTGGCCGAAATCTCGTATTTTCGAGTAAGTATTTCTACAGATATGGTTGTAAATGATGCAGTAAGTAGGATAGACTTACCTCCAGAGACGGGAGGTTGTGCTGGTGGAGATCCCGCTCCACCAGGTCAATCACACTGATCAGATGCGGCTGATCAGCATCAAGACCCTGCAAAATCAAAGAATTTGATGTATGATCCGGCCAAATTAGTAGATCTATGGATTCTAGCAAGTGTAAGGAGTAGTTTAGATGTGTTAGAATACTTACTGCTTGTCTCAGTTCATCATTGTGCGCCAGGCGCTCCCTCTCCAAAATAAGCCTTTGCTCGTCCGACCACTCCATTGCAGCAATTGAAAAGCTTTGAATTTCGCGCGGTCGGCCAAGTAGGTCGGGGGAGCGGATCAAAGGGCGTTCGCGGCCGGGGACCATCTCAAATATGCAGGGGGCGTACAGTTTTACTTTGTTTCTCCTTGGTTGCTTGATTTATGTCTATGATAAAATGCAAATAATTTGTACGGCCGTATGGGACCTATTTTAAGTTTCCTTTGGTTAATTTTTGAACATTTTTGGGGGAGTAAAAGGCCAAAAATCGTGGAAATTTTTAAATTTTGCATGTAAAAATGGTACAAAAATTGTAGAAATGAAAACAAGGATCGCGGAAAAGCAGCCAAGAGAGCAAGTGGTAGCCCAGAAGGTACCCCGTACAAGGAAAGGAGATGACTCAGTGCCAGTATCAGTACCAGTTTCAATACCAATAGAACCCAGGGTGGTTGTAAGACCAGTCCCGGCTAGTGGCCAGGGGGCAGGGTCGAAGGGGGGTAAATTGCGGATTGCAAATAAGGATGGGACTGGGGAGGGAAAAACTGGGGCACCCAGACCTCAAGTACAGCCCGAGACCCCTCCATCTACTCCAATTCAACCCTCAGTATTGTCTCCCAGTGGGTCCCGGCCAGAGGGGGATTGGAAGGATCAGAGGAAGCAATACCACCAGTTGCTTCAGAAGACCAAGGGAACCAGTAAGAAGCCTGGGAAAGTTTTAAAGGTCAGGATTAATAAAAATAAAAAGAAGGGAGAGGGACGATTAGAACCCATAAGTCGGCCAAATTCACCCAGGGAACCCAGTCCAGTGTCCGGGGGGACTGACAATATTACTCGGCCGCCCTGGGATTTTACAGAGGGGGTCCCTGAGTTAACAGATGAAGAAATTGAGGCAGCTTTCGCCCGGGAGTTCACTGGGGGGACGGTGGATTGGCCACAAGCCGAGACCGACGTCATACTAGCTAAGGTTCTATACGATGTGCTAATGCCGGGGTTGTATGATGTTGCAGAAGAGATGGCACGTACCAAGCAAACTGCCAGAAAGAATTTTGGAGGAGCAGCCACCCGGTTGCCGAGGGCCGGCACCGGCCGCAAGAACACGGGGGGGAAGCAGCCCCGGAAGCAGTTCCAAACAAAGGGGCTGCACAAGAAAAGTCTTCCCCTCCATGGGATGAAGAAGCCCCGTCGCTTCAGGCCGGGCACGGTGGCTCTCCGTGAGATCAGGAGGTACCAGAAAAGCACCGAGCTGCTCATCAAAAAGCTTCCCTTTGGCCGCCTGGTGCGAGAGATCGCCCAGGATTTTAAAACCGATCTCCGTTTCCAGTCCAATGCCATTTTGTGTCTGCAAGAGGCCGCAGAGGCCTACCTAGTGGGCCTCTTCGAGGACACAAACCTGTGTGCGATCCACGCTAAGCGCGTCACGATAATGCCAAAGGATATCCAGTTGGCCCGTCGCATTCGTGGGGAGAGAGCTTAAGTTGTTGTGACTGTTTATATTTTGTCCATCTATCATTTGAACTTTATCATCGTTATATCCTTCATCCAGATCATCATTGTGTATTGTTTATTTGTTTCTATGTAGCGTATACCGGCCGTCTGGCCGGTCGGCCGAAAACAGTGTTTTTCGAAGTGTGTTCCGTAGTAAAAACGGACGACAGGCCATGAATAAACCGTACTCAATAAATTAGATAGAATAATGGGCTGAATGAATTAAATACATAAAGATTGGTTAAAGTAGGATTGTCACTCGTATCGTTTTATTTCAAGCATGTCTGTATATATGTAGTTCCTAAATCGTAGTATTAAATTCGTCATTTGTTCAAAGTTATTTCACTGTGATTGTTGATGATGTGGTCAAAACTGGTTACAAGCAATATGAGGACATAATGCAATTCTGGGAGGGGAGAATGTGAGAATTTGAATAAAGGGTCGTATTGTACAAATAGTAATAAATGCGTAGGCTTCAGCTATTATAGAAATAACTCCCGCCATGGCGCCAACTAGTGGTGTCCGGCCAAAATGCCGACGTCAGCCGTGACGTCATAACGTTATGACGTCACCCCGGCCACAATCCGCATAAAAGAGCCGCCGCACGCGCACAGCATTCAGAAGGAATCTTGCAGTTGAAGGGGTAACATCGCGTGTGTTTCTAGATTGCCACAGGTAAATATAGTATTACTTCTGCGGGAAGGGAAACTATTTAGAATAAGGG
>JBCEWB010096929.1:0-12258 GCA_039654565.1 Peronia peronii
ACAGGGACAGAGAAATAGGGGTAGGCCGCGAACAACCTGGAGAAGACTCATGGAGGATGATTTGAAGAGAGGAGGACCACAGTGGAAAGATGCAGGGAGAAGTGCCCAGGATAGGAGAAAGTGGAAGTCTGTTGTTCGTGGCCTATGCTCTTATACAGGATGAAAAAGGCGTTGATAATGATGATGATGAATGTCAGTGGTGGGCAAGAAACATAAGCTTTCAAAGATGTAGCCTATATAAAAAAACAATGTATGGTCTTTTTCTACCAAATTTATGTTTAAACCCTGCTTGTGCAATGTTTGACAAAGATACGACAGCCAGCATGATTCAAAGCACAGATCTACAGATAATACATGTATATGTATCCACAAGGTCTTCTGACACAGATGAATAACACTGTCAAATAGGCATACCTATTGAACAATGTATGAAAACAATGCATGTCTTTTTGAACACTGGCAGGCAGACATAAGACTTGTAATTTATATCACTATTGAACTACTGGTTCGTTATCATGTGATAGATAAGTTTGATCATATTGGTCATCACTGCTGGAAGAAATTACATTTATTTTTGCTAAGAGTAGTTGCCTTTCTTGATATATGATGATTGGTCTTAAAGGAGGATCAATGTCCTGAAATGTTCAACATTTAACATGACTAAAGTCTCTAAAGTCAGACTCTCAGGTGTAACATCAGGTTTTATTTATGAAACAAGACAGAAACAACAGATACAATTATCCAAACTCATGATGTCTGGATCTAGATCACATCCAACAGTGTAAGTTGTCTACAGTGACGAACAAAGACAATCACATTCACTATGAATATGATGATGAATGAACACTGTTTACCATGAAAATGAGAGAATTTTCATCTGGCCCATACACTCTACATTTACTCTGAAAAGATAAGACTTACGATCTGTATGAAAACTTTGAGAGAAAATTTATTCCATATAAGGCAGACTGGACAAACCCAATAAAGATAATCAAAATACATGAACTTCACATACAGCAATTATGTTCGGTCTACAAGTCTGGTATGATTATGATATTTCATAAACAAATAGTTATGATTCAAAAAAATGTTATGTCATGAAATCAACTGCAAATTTGCAAATTAAATCATTTAACTAATTGTCAAATCAAACTTAAAACAAAATTAGCCACCACAACCTTATCAACATTATTATTATTATCATATTGTTTGATATATGAACGCATGATGATCCATCACAATTCAGTATATTACAGCTACAACAAACACAACTACTTTTCAACAAATGAGAAGGTATATAAGTAAATAGCCAACTACATGAAGATTACAAACATAATATGGTAAATAAAGTTTTTGGTACATGTATAAATAAATGTCATGTAATGTATCACTCAAAAAGTGTGGATCTGTTTCACAAAAGTAAAGGAATATGTAATTTGATGTACAGTAGAAGCAGAATTTTGTTTGAGACAGAGAAACAAACATACTCATGCAAACACTCACACACTTGCTTATGTACTTATTTCCACACTCGTACTCTCTCACTCATTCACTCTCACAAATTTCCGAATGGATTCACTGACTTACTGACTCACTCACCTATTTACTCATTCATTCAACTGACTCCCTCACTCCCTCCCTCACTCACTTACTCATGCACTCACTCATCTATTCCATTAACTCACACACACACACACTCATTCACTCACTAACTCAGTGAAACCGATCCACTATTGATATTATTAGTATGCATTTCACTGTACAATGGAGTCTTTGGTCTGTTCGATTTATTTACAACAACATCCTTTAGTAAGATAACCATCTCCTTCCAAAAGTCTCTATGGAATTTCAAGTATTGAAAGGGGAAACGTATGACCAAACCTTCTGTTGTGATGAGCAACAGTTGCTATTACTTGGGACACTGTCATGAAATGACTTTGCCTGTTATGGATCTTTTTGACATAAAAATAAAACAATTTTATTTTCTGAGTTCAGGGAGTTACTTTCTCACTAACATGGCAAGTTCTTTTTCCTATGATATAAAAGTTAAAAGCCATCATGATTAAGCAAACGCACATTTGAAGACATTTAGAAAACTTTAAAGTTAAAAAACACACAGACAAACAAAAAAAAAGCCACTCGGATCAGTGGGGGCAGCAGCAATAGATACATCTGAAAAAAAAAAGAGAACATTCTCACAAATACCTTTCTCTCTTAAACTCAAAATTTCAGACTGGTCAGGAAGTCTCTCCAAACACTATTTAAATAAAAACATTTTGATTTGCTTGTGTTATGGACAAGGTCTAACACTTCCTTTATCCTTGATAACTATATCTAGAACTCTAAAATTTTGAAATGTTGCTCCTAATTCTTTCAACTTGATACTGGAATATTGGCTGTCTCATATGTTGCTAAAACATGTCTTTATGTATGTACAATATGTGTTTGATTTTTGGCAGTTGAATAGTCCTCAGGAGAAAACCATGATGTGGTGATTATTTTCATGTTTCAAACAAACAGATACCATTAAAAGTTGGTATTTGCCATAAGTATCTAGACTCAATTTGTATCTAATTTTTAAAAAATTGTAACTGAACTTTTGAAATGTTGAGATGCAGTCAAAGCCATTTTTGAGAAAAAAGTATGTTTGATGTCTCATTTTCGATTGGCAAATATTCACCATCTGATGATTTACTCTAGAGAACACTATATTGTCAGCTGTACAACAAAGAGGCAAATAGACAAAAATCCTTGCATGACAAAAAAAAAAAAACAACCTTTAACTTCTCTGCATGACAAATGGGGGAGTCGGTCAATAAATTATCTTACTGATTCACCCCTTTGTCATCCCTTTTTGTCGTAGAGGGGTTGTTACCTATTTGCCACTTTGTTGTACAGCTGACGATATATTCAATTAAAGTCCCTCATTTCACCTCAAAAGGGACTGAAGAGAGATCTTACGAACATGTAGGTTTTTTCTAACGCTGAAAAAATGGCATTCTTTGAAAAATAAAAAAATACAAGTGAGAAAAACAGAAACACTGCTAGATGATATAACAAACTGCAATAGTCTACATGTCGGCTACACAAATTCACAGACCAGCTTGTCACAATTTTCAGTCTGGGTGGCTCATAAAATGTAAGAAAAAAACAACAAAAAAATATACTGTTGGGACATCATGACATTTCATCATTTTATCAAACAGTACAAGGATTCATAAGTAAGCTGTCCCTCAAACTGGCCCCCGTCTGAGCAAACATATTGGTTGTTGATAAGTTGAAGCTTTCCTTTGAAAAAAAAAAAAAAAAAAGCAGCAAATAAATTAACTAGATAAAACATAGATACGATGAATGTCATTATTCTATCGAATAATGGATTCAAGGACTAGCTGTCAATTCACTTGGTGATGACAGAATAAAACTGCCCTATAAACAACAACAACAAAAAAAAAGCACGCATACAAAACTACAATTTTCAGATGTAGCAAAATTTAATTACTCTATTAATCAATAGGTGACACAAATTCATGAACAAACTCGTGGTTTATGATGGGTCAGTTACACTTGTCCCAGCCTGGACACCCAACTGCTTGGATCTGATCTGAAACATGACATAAAAACAAATAATGAATACTTGGGCAGATATGAGATCTGTTTTCTTATAATGAATGTATGAAAAAGTCTGCCCATTCAGACATACATGCATCCATCTAGATATGCATCTATCCCTCTATCCTCAATTCTTCCCATCATCTATCCATCTGTCTGATCATCAATCCATCTATCCATTCCTGTGTCCAGCCATCCATTCATGCATCCATCAATCCTTCAGTTCATCCACATATTACTTTAATCATCCTTTAATCCATTCATCTGCCTGTCCACTCATTCATCCTGTCTATCCACCCATCCATCCATCCATTCATTCATCCAGCTGTCTGTGCATCCATCCATTCACCCATCCATCCATTCACCCATCCCCTCAGTCATCCATCCACAATCCATCAATTCTTCCATCAATGCATTCATCCATCCATCCATCAATCCATCCATGTCTTCATCCATGTAACACTGGTTCCATCGCCCAATGAACATACAGTTACAAAGCATTCATAAAATTCTAACTCAAATAACATGATGCATACAAAGGGCAGATAACCCTTATCTGACTAGTACATATGATAGTCAGACTTACTTAACTTCTTCCTTGGAGATGCTGCCTCCTTTGGACCAGAGTTCTGCCGCTTGGGAAACAATGGGGTCCCAGCCTAGACTGGCTACAGCCACAACTTTGTCTGATCTGCAACACAGTCAGAAAAGGAGTTGTCAGGAGCCACTTCAAAGAAAGTACTAAAAGTGGTAGATAGACAGGTAGGTAAATAAGTAGGTCAGTAAATAGATAGGAAGGCAGGTAGGCAGATATAACAGTAGTTAGATAGGTAGGTTCACAGGCAGACAGATAGATGGATAAATGGAGAGACAGACAGATTTAAATATACATATCAATATATAGATAGATTGATAAGTATATAGTTGAATGACATAGAGAGATGAGATGGAGAGAGACAGACAGACAGATAGACTGACAGATATACAGACAGACAGAGAAATAGAAGGACTGATTGATGGACAGACAGAAAAGAAAGACTCAATACTTAATTGACAGTACATCTTTACATCTCTAAATTAGTAAGTGAGCATGTCCCTTTGTACACAACAAGCAAGTGCAAATCAGCCTGTATTCCCAAATCTATAACGACAATCACAGATTTTTTTCCTCCTCAGTTGTGAATCAATTTGTGATCAATGATATATCTGAGCGTGTGTAAAGATTTCTGTGTAAATGAAGACTTAAATCACTTTTATTTAACAAAGTCCATTCATAAAACTTCCTATTCTACTTGATGCAGATCTACTGAAAGGAAATGTGTGTTGTTCATTTCCATTTTCATGTGTAATGAAGCTTAGGGGATTTTGGCCTTATATTAATTTCTTGGATGTACTATCAAATTCATTATTATATATTAAAAAAAAATGTTATCAGATGAATATCCACTTGAAGAAAAATGATTACATACAAACTTAAAGAAAACAATTCTATTGAGCAAACTGCCTAATTGGTCTGAAAATGATTGCAAAGAATTTGAAAACAACAACAAAATAATTTTTTCAGGTAAACTACCAACTTGGTATAATATGCCACAAATTTGTTGTCATCCAAGTTTCCATGAAGAATCACATCATCATAGCCTGGTCCATAGCCTGAAATAATAGATAACAAGAGTAAATGCCTTATATGTAGTTCATCCAATACAATTCAGGCTCTAAGTGCTCTCTAACAAGAATATCAATCAGTTTACTTGAAAAAGTAGGAAATATTCCACTTTCTACCCTCTGATTTTTCACGCCAAATTCTTACTGTAAGACGTAGACGGTTAAAAAAAATCCATGGCCAATAAAAAAAATGATGACCAAAAGTCTACTTTGTTACTAAAGCAGACAGTTTGATATCAATGTTTATAATCCATTTATTACTCTAGGAGACTTCTCACTTTCTGGGAGGCATATAAGGCATTTCAAGCACAATGTGCAAAACTGAATTTTATTTTCTTTTTTACTAAGCTTGTTTTAACAGTCTTTGTATCCAGCAAAAGGAAGTAATTAGGCTGATTAAAAAATACTGGCTCCCCATTATTGATTCAGCCTTTGGTAAACAAAGGGTTACAGTTTCTTCATTACCATATTGTAAGATTTGAGCGCTCTCTCTGCTGATGCACACTTTGTAAGATGATCTTCCTGTGTTTAAACTTCATAGGCTTTCAAAGTGGGACAGTATCAGTCTATTATGAAAGCCCTATATTATATACTACCAGTTTTTCAGTAACTAGATTCATAACATCATGAAAATCTGCATATTACTTGTCACAACCTTAACAAGAGAAGTAGGGTTCAAATTTCCTCATTACTATACTCAAAAGTTCTCTCAGCAGGCTAGGATTGTGTTATATATCTAGTGATGTATATGTATAAGATGATCACCATATCTCTAAATTGCCAAAGGTTTTCATAGGCCCTAAACTGAAATCTTAAATAACATGGTGTCAGTCCACAAAGAAAGTTCAACAGACTGACAGCTTTAGAGTAAATAGATCTACACTCACAATGTCATTAAAATTTGACTGTCATAAAATATTTGTTCGTTTTTTAATAAGACTAGTGTTACATCCTCTCGTTACCTTATTGTGACATTCAAGTGTTCTCTCAGTAAAATAATAAAGTGACATAAATGTAAGGTGATCACCTTATATCTGAACTTTCATAGACCCCAGTGGAAACAATAGCCTTTAAAATTTCAACAGAAACTGTTGGAGTATTAGACTTTCTCTTGTAACATCTCACGGAGAAAATGATAAGATGGCAACAGCTGTGCACCATGATAAGTTCACTTAATTGCAAAGTTTACATAGAGTATCACAAATCGTATTGTGCAAGGAAGACTTACAATATAGGTCATATTTATGTTGCGGACAACAGTGAAGTATCGTAAAGATATTGTGGCAAACTTTTTATAATTAGGTTAGTAGTGTAGTGGTTGATTAAAGCTAGTATCATATTTCAAAATTTAACCAAAAATAATTTAGGTGATTACTGAATGGCTGTGGCAATCTATATATTCATGTTTATATTTATGTTCTAAGGGCAAATTTATATTCTAAGGATAGTTCATGCTCTAAGGTAATATAATACCAGTCTCATCATGTTACTACTGTGAGCTGTTTGGACCAGAATTCAAGCACAAAGAATGAGACAGGCTTTGATCACACCAGTATCTTGATACTAAGGTCAGGTGAGATAGTAACTGCTGTGTATCAGGACTAGTTTACTTTACTGTGACTGATATTACACAGACTCATATTATGCTGCACTGAATACCACTGAAGAGTATCACATATGAGGATTGTCTTTCACCACTCAATTATTTCCCATTACCAGACACAACAGCTGTTGAACAAATATACAGAAAAGAAAAAATATCACCTTTCTCCTTCTTATTTAAAGCTTTAACAGACAGAGCAATTCTACAAAACTATAACAACAAAAGAAAACATGTTCCTCAAACCATAAAGTTTTCAATAATTTTTTTGCAGCGATGTTTCAAGCATAAAGCGCAAAAGTGATCCCCCCCCCTCCCCCCTTTCACTTAACCCATTCAACAGGCCTTGTGTCTAGCAAATGGAAGAAACTAAGTTGGTGTAAAAACACTCCCCTTTACCACTTCAACCTATAATAAGCAAACAATTACAATTTCCTCATTATTATTTTAAGATAGTTAAGTAGTTTCTCCACAGAGCAGAATTACATGGATGTAAACACATAAGGTGAGCTTTTTATCTAACTACCATTTCACAGGTTTTGATAGATCCCAGCAGAAACAATATGTTTCAACATCATGAGGGTTTGGTCCACAAAGTACATTTGGCAAATTGAGTTATTGATACAGTGTGAAAGAGTGATCTCTCAGCTATCCTTTGACACCACTTTCATTGCTCAATGACATTATTTGACAGAGTTATGAGCATCTAAAACTATTGCACGCGGTTGTTGAAAGAAACCAAAATTCTGAGAAATTCGTTTTGAAAGTTTTGCGTTATATCTCCTTAACAACGGACTCTACATCTTTAAAAGTGATTTTTACCTAGTTTTCGAGTTCAATTCCATGTTTTGATTTGTTTACATGATGCAGTGATGTCTAAAGAATAGACTGGTGAAAAAATCCAAATTTTTACCACTTGAACCCTCCCCCCCCCCCCCCCCTCACCTTTGTGCCCCATTTGCTCAAAACCACCCGGTGTAACTTGTGGACCGAGCTGTCGTGATGAATCACATATGTGTGAAGATAACCATGATGCATGAATGCCCAGTAGTATAGACTGAGAATTTTAAACTACATATACTCATACTGTCTTGAAAAGTTGAATGTGAAACTTATTACTTATTCAGCACCTAGGAAACAATAGGTCACAGTTTCTTCATAACCATAACACTGTGATATCTAAATGGAATATTAGCCATTAAACCTCAGCAAGCTAGGATTGATACAGATGCAAACATTGTTAATGTGATCCTGCAATGTTTTCTCTTTCAAAGGCTTCCATAGGCTCCAGTCCAAGCATTAGCCCTTTACAATCCAGTGAAACAAATATGACACAGCTCAATATTACATAATGTAAATAAAATTTTGAATTGTCTATTTGATTGATTGACTGGAAAGCACAGCCTTTACATGTTACTAATACTAAGTCAATATAACATTAACAGTGTCACTATAGTACTTCTGCTTTCAAATTCTACTTGTCAGTTTGGTTTGATGGTCTTCTTCATCATACTGTCAGTTCACCTTGACACATTAGATCTAAGTTTCCACAGTTACCAGACAACACATCACCAGACAATAGCTGAGTTGGGGGAGGGGGAAGAGGAAGAATGGCTTTACCTTGCCTTGCTTTGATGAAAAAATATCAGGCAGAACCCAACCGCTGTCAAGCCAAGCTAGCTGGCTTGATCAAATCAACAATTGTCTCGCAGCCAGTCAAAATGAGACGTATGTCGATTTTTCACCATATGGAGTTTTTGGTATCATGTGAAAGCTTATTTCATACCCTTTCAGGTCACGAAAAAAAGTTTTGAGCTAGCTTTATTCTAGCCAGAGATATTGCATTTAAAAAGACAAGGAGGGACCCCCAGCAATGACTGAAATTCCGAGAAAATCGAGTTGAAATGAACAGTCGAACACATAAATCTACATACCTACCCCACAATAACCCGATTTCAATGAAGAAATATTTATAAGTTTAGGGTAAGGCCGATACTGTCTTGTTCAGAAATGAATGCACTTTTGACTTCGGCAATTAAAAAAAAATTCAATATCTGACTCCCCTCATCACATTCAAAGCCCAATTTCTCCGTTCTCGCTCAGCGACTTACGTCTCATTTCGACTGGCCGCGAGACAATTTCCCCACCCATAAGAAACAATTTGGCTTGATCACGAACTTAGTAAGACAGTAACAACTTTACGGTGAAAGGCCAATATACCATGAACTGAGACAATGATTCAATTTCTTGAAAATTTGAGTGTTTCAAAATAACTGTTCAACTTTTTGGTAAACACAGACTTAAAGTTTTTCTATAACCATCTTCAAGTGGTTTCTCAGCAGTCTATACATGTAAAATGTCATCTTCCTATATCTTATCTTTCAAAAACTTTCACAGTCTCAGTCTAAACATTAAGAACGATAACAATAATTCACTTGACTGGCCCATATACTGACAATTTTTACATATGTGTAAATAGATCTCGACCCATATCATCATCAAAATGTTTCAGAGTCATTAAATATTTGTTCAGTCTTCCGTGAAAGAAGTGTCAAATCTCCTTATCAAATATTGAGACAGTCTAATGGTTTCTTAATAGGCTAGAGTTAGACTGATGCAAAACATGTATATGTCTCACTAGTCATAGTACAGCTGCGGAAACTCTGAAAACTGAGACATAATGATTATCTGATGATAAGATAATGATATTCTGCAAATAAGATGAAATGTTTTGTTAAAAATCTATGTAAGTGAATTCAACCTCTGAACGATGATGTCAAATACTGTACTGTCGCACAGACAACGAATAAACATTTTAGGCAAAACTATCAAAGCCAAAGCCGGCTACACTTTTACTTTACTGCACAGCTATTCTGTTGCTACAAATTTGTAATATATGGTAATTCTGCTAGATCTATATTTGTGATAGGCTGAAAAAAAAACGATGAATTTATCTCTCATTTCTATTTGTTTTTGTTTTGTTTTGACACAATGATTTTTCAGTGGTTTTGCCAAATTTTATAGCTCAATAAAATGCAGTTCACAGGAATGAAAGAACATTAATTTAAGAAACAAAAAAGGCTATATAAAAAGACAAACAAAAATAGCATATACACTGTTCAAAATACGAAAGCTTGATGAAATCCTTATTGTTTACTTACATCCCACAACGGAAGACAAATTTTCCTATCAACTTAGAAACTCCAGATCTGTAATACACTTGTCATGTTCTCTCTACCTATGTCTTGATAGTTTTCGATGTACTCTGACAATATTTCAAATAGTGAAACACTTTTCGTCTGCCTGTGCATTGGAGACTTGCTCACATACTTACTTAAAGTCATAGATAATCACTTATCTTCTTACTCATCCAATGCTCACCCCACACACACACATTCGATCACTCACTCACTCACTCATCTATCCATTTGTCCATTCACTCACCCTCTCACTCATTTACTCACTCCCTCTTTCACTCACTCACTTATCTAGCCATCCACCTCTTCACTTCACTCACTTGCATGCTTTCGATAGTGAAATACTTATAATTTACCTGTGTATCTGACGCTCTTGCCATATTGCACAGTCCAGAAATAGGGCACACTGCGGATCTCCTGAGGCTTATCAGCTATACTGAGACCAGCTATCCTGCCTAACAACAAAATATCAAATATCAAAACACTGGAAGCTTAAATGTCATTAACTTCCACATCACTAAATATGTAGCTTTGCAGTTGGCAGTATTTGCAAATTTGTAATGGTATGGATGCTGCAACACCACAGGGAACTGTAAAAGGAAGGAAAACAGAAAGAAGACTTTTGTGCTTTCTTTCTTTGGTTTCCTTGGAGGATCGCCTTAGCTAGGACTTCTCATCTTATGATGAGATCAAACCATTTAAGCTTGTGCCTTCTGATAATGGACTGAAAGGTCTTCAGATTCTCCAGTGTGTTCTCTGACCTTTAGTTTTGCCTGTTTGTTCATGACATAGTTTGTATTAAAGATGCTTACATTCGTATGATTACATCTCATTTCTGTGGATCGGATTTTGTTTCCGTAATTCAGCTGCAACGCAAGCTAAACTGGTGTGGACACATCATATGTTCATCAAGCCTTGCTAAGACAATCATGCAGGGCACAGTCCAGGGAGCGAGAAGAGGAGGCAGACAGCAGAAGAGATGGGATGACAACATCACAGACTGTTCAGGTCTGGGACTGCGAGACACCTTGAGAAGGGCAGAGAACAGGAAGGAGTGGAGATGTTTGGTGAAGAAATCATCTGTGGCGCCCCCATGAACAGCACGCTTAAAGGATAGGTGAAGGTGAAGGTGAATTCTGCTGCGAGCATTCATGATTGCCAAGCGTATATCTTACAACACAGAGTGAGACTCAAAGGGTTAAAACTTACCATGTTGGTGTGCCATCTGCCAGTGCTGGACATTGACACTTTGGTCATCAACAGTGAACAGCGGGAACTCAACAATGTCTCCAGCAGCATACACACCTGGCAGGTTGGTCCTCATAAACTGGAATGATGGAGCAGAAAGAGAGCTATGTGAAACAATCACACACAATTAAATGAATCAAACATTCTTCGCTAGCATGCTGTGTAAAGAATAAAACCTTAATTCACTTGGGTGAAAAAAAAAACAACAATCCACAAAGAAACAAAATGCAGTATCTACTAGCATGATTTTTTTTGTTTGTTTTTTTTGTTTTTGGGTATGTGTAAGAGGTAGCCTATCATTTCTGTCTTAGCCTACATGAGCGAGTGCTAGTTTGACAAGAAGAAACATGGACAGAAATTTTGGACAATTTCCATCTCCACGTACCCTTGCAATGATTTTTGAATCCCAACCGTTCTTCAACATATATAATATATACACAGATCTTTCCAGTACATTTATCCTTATCTGATAAGATAAGATTATTGTATTTCATTATCTGAGGAGAAAAGAGGTCACTGATAACTCACCTTGTCCACAGTGACAAAGCCTCGACTAGTCAGACTGATTCCTGAGTCTTTCAAAAACTCAGTGGCAGGTACAACACCTGGAACCACAGATGAAAATATTTTCATTTGAAACCAGTGCATCTGAGAGGCAAACAGAATATTAAATCATTGCTAGGCTTCTGACTACTGTAACTTTGAAAAGTAATACAAATGTTGTCACGAACTTTCTTTCTGGATGTTGAATGGGTGTTAGATGTGATGTAATAAGTGGCGATCAGGCGGTGAATGCGGATGAGACACACACAATGGTGGAGAAATCATAACAGAAATTCTCAGGTCGAAATGATGCAGAATTTATTACAGGTGCTTAATATCAATACAAACTTCAGGGCAGCTGTCTAGCTCTGATACACACAGCTCTCACTGCATTCC
>JBCEWB010096940.1:0-12258 GCA_039654565.1 Peronia peronii
TTGCTGTACACGAAAGGAAATGTTAATTAAATGATTGTTTATTGTATAGGAGAGGCTTTTCAAAATTGTTTAAAAAGAAAATAAAAAAAGTACATCATCATTTTATAGTTATGTCTTGAATATTAGACAAAGGTAATGTTGTAATATATCAGTATAAACAAAAGACGACTATGGTGAAATAAGAGGAGGGCATCAGCTGTAAAAATTTCCCAACTTAATATCACCATCTTTAAAAACAAAATCCTCCTCCTCAGTCATTTACATAATTAGAGACATGAGATAAATGTTTTAATGATAAGTTAATAAGCACGCCGTATTATACATACATGTATATATAAACGTAAGGATTAAAAAAAATGTAAATTGTAACTGTGGAGCAGGGTATCACAGGACACCGTGAAAGAGGAATTATGTCAAATAACACCGTATAGAGGCATGTACAAAGCGTGGCTTGTCACTGCCCAACAAGGGCTATGCCAGAAACAGTCTGCAGCAAAGGATCCTATGATATTTCAGCTAGTCCCTATATACAGACATTCTATTTAAGCAGGAACTCCGAAATATCCCTTATCTGGAACTTCGGGCAAAACTAATACCGGGGCTCTTTATTAAGTTAGGCTGGTTCCACGGACCTTGTGGGGATCGACTGAAGATTCTGGCCATGCCACTTAGCTAATTGCTGACCGCTAGGCATGTTATCAAAATTTTACTATTTTCATGCGTCTGACTTGAATACGTCATCATTTCTTTCTGTTCTTTGTGGACGTAGACACACACACACAAAAGGAAAATCTGGAAAGAGAAGTCCGTTCAGGGTGTAAGCTGTCTAACTTGATAGCATGATGATCATTTCAAACTGGGATTTGCGCTTGTAATCTAGAACACATCGGCATTGTTGATATGTATTTATGCATGACAACGGCTAACGAAGGTTTCCGTGCACGTCCTTTTATGCTTTCTCTGCCTATAAGAGAGGAAAAGAGTGGAACCATGAAAGATTAACAATCCTTTAGTGAGAGAATCCCCATTTTGTTGTTGCTGTTGTTGTTGTTTCTGATTTTGTTTATTTATTTGTTTGTTTGTGTGTTTGTTTTTGTTTTCTCAGCGAGAGCGGAGGCGAGAGAGAGAGAGAGAGAGAGAGAGAGAGAGAGAGAGAGAGATGCTGTGAAAGCCGCCCCAAAACGCTGGGGACATAAGAAGACAAGAGTGTAAACGGAATGTGGATTTTGTTAAAGAAATGCGATTTTGAGTTTTTGTTTTCTCTTAAAAGCCCTACCTATTCTCCGTATAAAAGTGGTATCAAAAAGTGGATATGTCCATTCTGGCGTGTTTGGCCAATGGTCATTCAACGGTAGGTCTAGCCTATATCAACCAGGTTTTGGCTCCATCTGGCTGCTACATGCAGTCGCAGATCATCGCTGTATTGGCAAAAAGTGCATAAGTCACTTGATTATGACCTCTTCTAGCAATATCATGAACCCCAATGCCAGGGATGGACATTGGATGACCACTATGAGGCGAAAAAAATTGCTGATTGATTAGCAGTGTAAGCGTTCTAAAATGAATTTCTACGTCCTATAAATAGTGAAATTTTCCTTTTTTTCTGCTGCCTATGAGCTCATTTGTGGACTATCTGCCATAGTAAAGGTCAAGACACACTTGGTGTGGACAAAAAAAGATATGGGGGACACATATAGGTCCTCAAGAACCCGATATTTACTCTATGAGAGCCCTTATAATGATGGGGGGTAGGGAGCAAAATTCGAGAAAAGATACGCCCAGAATGCCGAAAAACGGCACCAAGAGACACAGAAGTCATGGAGAGAAGACTAGTATCTAAAAAAGTGCTATTCCGAGGCTGAAAGCCGAACAAAAAATTCGCCATGTCCATTTTTCGATGAAAAAAAAACTTGAAACGAGTTTTTCTCAAAACCCTGTTTTTTGACAATATTTTGCTAGCTACTTTTTTGTTTCGAAACCGATTCTAACCAAATTTGGTATACATCATTTTCATAACAAGACCAAAAACACGTATGTATGCGCAGTCCATTCGGTTGTTAAGTTTTAGAGAAAAATGGGTTTTTAGTATGAAAAAATGGCGAAATGTGATTTTTTGTTACACATGGCATTTTAAAAAAGTTCTAGAAAATTTTTCATTGCATAGGAAGGGCTGAAAATATGTATCTTTTTGGATATTATTTCAAACAATATGTTCACCAAGTTTCATCACGTTTTGTTAAAATTTGGCGGACTAGATAGATTCTGAAGTTAGCCAGTTTAGAGATGCCAAAATCCAAGATGGCGGCGTTGGCATGGCAACCATTTGAAAAAGTGGATTTTTTTTCACTGTTTTCCTCTAATTTGAACATGCCGAACTCGATGGAAAAGGTTAAAATAGTCTATCTTTAGTAATAAAAAAATCGTCTCCAGGACGCGCCCGGACAGCGGCACGCAACCGACTCTTTCATCGATTTTGAACTGCCAAGGGTTCTTTAACGTGCGTAACGTACACACGGGATCTCCGAAATATATTCGCCCTTATCCGAGAAGGCTAGACGTCGTGCTTCCCTACCCACTGGAAGCCAGGGGACCGTTGAGTCATTGAAAAAATGCGGGTTTTCGATTTTCTTGTCCTTCCATCCCCCGATGCAGGACCCGCGAGTCTATCCCGGCCCGTTTTCTCCGTGAGCAAACGCCAAACCACAGAGCCACTGCGTCCCCCGAGATGTCCTCATTTAGTATTTTTCCAATTCATATAACATGGACTATTTTACTTTGTTTATTGCCATCATTGTTTTTCGCTTTTAGTTTGCATGTTTGATTTTTGTTTGTTTTGTATCTGTCTTCACAGTTTGTGTTTTGGTAGTTATACGATCTTTCACTCGAGGGGAAAAAACGCATCGCCATGTCAAACCAAAAACTAAGAACAACTACAGAATGACTTCTTGCATTACACCAGATCTAAATACTTGACAAAAACAAATAATGTTGTTATCTTGTTCCTCGACAGACGTAAAGAGAAATAGCAGTGAAAGCAACAAAACAAAAAACAAAACAAAAAAAAAACAAAGCCACAGAAACATATAAACAACAACAACAACAACAACGACGACGACGACGACGACAACAACAACAACAACACACAAAAATACCACAATCACACTGGTTGCTCACAATACATATGTGGACGTGACGAATTCGTTCTGAATATTTGCATGGTCAAGCTTCTGCTACGTTGAAGCTGCAATCAGACTGAATTTAAAAGGCGCACAGCATCGCATCTTTTCAATTATTAAAATGCGCAGAAAACACTTCACTGTCTCTGACAGAAAATTAGCCCATCTTTCTTCTTGATGGTTGTAACAATGAGGAACAGCACGATAATGACCCATAATGTATTCATTGTTCCCAGCGTAGTGTGTTTCGAAATGTGAACACAGACCCTCGAGTGTCTCACACCACGTGGCGAGTTCTATGTTAAATAAACCAAGAAATTTTAGGCTACTACAACGTGACGACTTTATATTATGTTAAATAAACCAAGAAATCATTACCACCACGTGGCGACTTACATGTCAAATGAACGAAGCAATCATTACCACGTGAGCACTGAAGGATTCAGAACTATCTCGTTACTATGGTGTCGGTGCAATAGTGGTTACGTCGTCGGACAGGGAATTAGAAGTTCCTGGTTTCGAATTCTAGCTAGCTAATGTTCTCTAACGTTTCGTTCTTTGGAAAGACAATTTACAAACATTTCCTGACTCGGCCCAGTTTAGAATGGGTACCCGACTATAGACAGAGAATGTTATTGTTAGGCTGATAACGATTCCAGCTCCCAACAGACAGCCGCCTCGTATACGCTTCCTAGAAATTGTGATTATACACATTGTATCTTCATTGGGTCTATCCGGGTTATCACAGACTGTAGAGCGCTTGGAGCCTGTACTGTCCGGGAAAACTATGTGCTGTATAAATGCCATCTTTTATTATTATTATCTATTATCATAGCTGTCGCTCTCATATTTCATGCATTTCTTTTGCTTGAACGAACCCACTAGCGGCACGTCAACATAAGGCATGTTTGCCAGAGCGCCACTTCACGTGGCTTTTACTGTGGTCAAACAACATTTCGGGTTTTTGTAATATGTCTTCACTGCTCTAACGTATGCTGATTAAAAAAAAAAAATTCATCTCAGTTCAATTATTTTTACATCTATTCAAGTATAAGTATCCATGCAGTAGGCTGTCCTTTATTAATATAAAGGACAGCCAACTGCATCCCTTAATTTTCTAGAAACTGCATTAACATCTCTCTTATGGGATATGTCTTAGAAGATAGATCGCAGAGCCAACTATCGATTTTCTCGAAACAAAAGTCTTCAAGTTAAAGACGTGTGTGATTGCAGCATTGCTCTCACTCTTGATTTTACTGCTGAAAATAAATTCTCCACTCATTTCTGGAGGTATTGAAAGCGTGAACCTGTAAACATGGCTCTTTTTCAGCGTGAGACAGTTATAATGGCTGAAAAAAATAAAAACTTATGACAGATTACTTCCCATTGGCTCAAATCATGAAAAATCATGACTAAATGCGAAATCGGACTGCAGACTCTAAGAGTTAACACAAAATGCTATTCATACAACCGGCTGTCTTTGAAAACAACCACTATGATAGAATGTATGCTACACAGACGCACCAATTGTCAAATTACACCAAATTCCCAGAGACAGTTAGAGCCACTTTGCTTATGGCTAGTTAGTGAAGCAAATTGTTTGGGACATTCGATTATGAAAATTAATGTCTAGCTACGAAAAAGAGTATTGTTTCCGACATGGAATATCGACGTATACGCTATTATTCAGAGAAAACTAGAAAGACGAATAGGACTCGAACATTCAAAAACAGGAGGAAATGAAAAGGCCAGCCAGAGTGAGTATCATTTCCAAATTTCAAACAAAAAGAAGCAAAGAAATAGAATTGATTGATTAGGTATGACGCAGTAATAATGTAATGTTCCAAAAATCAAAATATCAGGACGCAAGCCATAAAGACAATTAATTGTTTCGGCCATTGCAGTGCTAGAACGAATGAAACTGGCAAAGAAACTTGTCGCTGTGTGCACAGTGAAATAGGTCAGTGAATTCCATAGATCAATATTACATTTATATTGATCGAACTTCTACAAACTTTTGGTTGAAAGAGCGTGTTACTATGGCAGAGTTAACTAACATAAACCGTGAATATAAGAACAAAATGGAAGGACGAAAGAACATAACTGAACATAACTCATATATTCAAGAATATGGTACGCCGACACAATAAGCTAACTCACGAAGACAGAATGATAAAAAAGACAGATACAAGAGCATTGAATGTATACATTACTAAATTAATGATCCTTTTAGCACAGCATATCAGCACAGAAACAGCAGATATGGACACAAGAAACATAACGTTTGGACACGAGAACATAATATCTATCTGTCCATCGATCCATCCACCCATCCATTCATCCACCTATTCATCCACCCATCCATCTATCCATCCATCCATCCTTCCACCTATCCATCCATCCATCTATCCATCCATCATCCATTCATCCACCCATCCATCCATCCATCCATCCACACATCCATCCATCCATCCATCTATCTAGCGACATATCTCCACATTCATAGATGCTGAGAATATGATGTGGATATAAGTACATACACTGTGGAAACAAGAACGTAAAATATGGATACAAGAACACAAGATATGGATACAGGAGCATCAGGCCGGGATATAAGAATATAAGATATGAATAAAAAACATAAGATGTGGAAACAAGAACATGAGGTATTGATCAAGAACATAAAGTGTGGATACAAAAATATACAGTATGGATACATGAACATAAAGTGTGGGTACAAGGACACAAAGTGTGGAGACAAGAGCATAAGGTATAGATACACGAATAAAAGACACGGATTCCATACAAGAACTTAAAGTATGGAAACAAGACCAAAGTGTGGATACAAGAACATAAAGTGAGAATACAAGAACATAATGTATGGAAAGATGAGCATCAGATATAGATACACGAACATAAGATATCAAGAACATAAGGTATGGATACAAGAATATCAGATATGGACACAAGAACATAAAGTGTGGATACAAGGACATGAAGTATGGATACAAGAAAATAAGGTATGGATACAAGAACATAAAGCCTGGATACAAGAACATAAAGGCTGGATACAAGAAAATAATATATGGATACAAAAAGATAAGATACATACTTCAAATATAGAACTTTACATACATAACAAACTGGGGCAGGGAATAGCAACGTTATAATTTTTAATATATGAAGCATAATTAGATCTTATGATCTGCATATGCACAAACATGTAAGGCACGCCTCAATACAAAGATCATTCACAACCCTGGCAAACACATGTACACAATTCTTAATCCTCAGAAACATCATTAATAGCAGAAACCAGCCCCAAACTTCTGGAATTTCCACAACATAAAACAACATTGAAATGTAGTGATTACCGGTGCGCGAATTCTATGAAGATCGATCAGTTTTCATCGATAGGCAATCAATAGATTTGTTCAACGGCATGGCAGAGCCCTGGCTTGGGATAGACAGATCGTGTTCCCTGCAGGCCGCCCTCTGTGCCGTCTTAATACAAAAGGACATAATATGTGATAAAGATCAATTTTTACGGGACTATTTTTGCTCAGTTGAGTCAGTAATTTCCTAGCTCTCAATCCAAAGTATAATGCTAGACCATCCATTGGTTCGTTCGTTTGTCCATCCGTCGGTCCGTCCGTCCGTCCATCCATCAATCCATCCATGCATCCATCTATCCATCCATCCACCCAACCATTAATCCATTCATCCATCTGTCCATCCATCCATCCATCCATCCATCCATCCATCCATCCATCCATCCATCCATCCATCAATCCATCCATCCATCTGGACTACTTGTTCAGAAACAATTCATTTCTTACCCGTTATTATTCAAGACAACTTTCCGGGTTTTTTTTAAGGCCAGGCCCTTCAAAACTTAATGTGGCCCGAGGGTTTTAATTGTGTCAATAACTCAGTTCGATCTAATTTGTCAGGTACAGTCTTTTGTCATCACCCGGCAGTTCAGAGATCAAAGGCTTCAACACAAAACTGTTGCGATTTCCACCGTCTCTGCACATACTTCCGCTTTCTCGGCTTTTTCCGGACGTTGTCAGCATTTTTCTTGTTTCGCAAAAGAAAAAGTGTGAGATAAGATCGTCACGGAACAATGGATTGAGCATTCCCCCCCCCCCCCCTCCTTGAATGGAAAGTGTGGGTTATTGCTAGCGGAGAGTAAATAAAGAAGACAAAGGAAGAGATAAATGGACAAGATTATCTAGCATGCAAATACATCGTACATTGTGTATCTCTCTCTCCGATCCGCTTATGTCTCAATTCCGTTTGATTATTGAATGACGTCACTGCCTTCTTAAAAATAAAAATTAAAATATTAACACATTATACAGCACACAAAACGAGACTTAAGCAGATGAGAGACGTATATAGGTAGGGACCTTGCATGAAAACGTGCTGAGCATTTGGTCCTGTTATTTGGGGAGTAAACTGCACACAGCGAGAGAAAAAAAATAAGCAGAGGGAAACAGTGAAAGAAAGAAATGAACATCATCACTCAGAAGACTTGAAGAACTTTGTATGAATCCAAGATCGACACGAAAAAAATTGGTTGAGCAAGTAATCGACTGAGCTGGAGACTGCAGACTGTACATGCTGATATGGAAAACAAAACAAAATGCACGCATGCACGCGCCCACACACACACACACACACACACACACACACACACACACACACACACACACACACACACACAACAGGAAAAAGAGCGAAAGAGATAAATGGTCAAATTCATAAATCTGAATGGAATCAGCAGAGACCACAGTTACAAATTCAAAAAAACAGTTCTGTTTCATGAGCCTTCGGCAAAACTTCTTCACGATCAGAGCAATGAACACTTGGAACAACCTGCATGACGGTGTGGTAAATGTTCAAAAATGCGATTGCTTGTGTCTTCAAGGACTACATATTTTCACAGAACCTCAGCCATCCACTTCGAGATACCCAGACTGTGCCCGTTGCCACCCACCAATCAGTCATACGTTCAACAAAGACAACAGAAACTTAGATACGGTCAAACGATCAGCTAAAGGCTTCACGGTCTAAAGTAAAGCTGAAATGCTATACTATGGTAACTATACCACTACTATACTATTACTTGTTAGGGAATTGGGAAAAGCTTTGGAAGGCACGAATCTGAGATTGCTATGAAAAGATGAGCTGAGCATTTCGGCAGTTCCTTTGGTGATTGTAGACTACTAGACTGTGCCTAGTGGGAACGAAAGGGGGAAGACAATGAAAGAAAAGGATGGACAATAACATTCAAACGTTTGGGAGGAACGGTGTTTGGCTATAAGAATATCGGGAAGAGATGTATTAATTGAGTATTTTATACACAAGTGTTGTTTGTCATTTTTTTAAATGGGTTAGAGTTAACGGTACCATGCCGGGCATATGACTATAATTATGTTATTGGGGGAAACAGGCGGATCCTATCTCCAATATATAATAGGCGAAAGTCTAATTTTTTGTCTTTCGTCTAATTCATTAACTTCATGGATGTTTTGTTTTATTAGTAGCACTGTTTTTTGTTTTTTTCCACCATTAAAAAGTCCTTTGGTGATTGTGTTAAATGATCATGACGATTTGGTCTTTTGGATTAAACAAGAAGGGTTGTGCACAATGAATAAGAAACAGGAAAGTTACAGATGAACAACATCAGTCGAAAGACTAGAGGGAACTTTGCATGAATCTAAACTAGTAACGGAAGGCCGGCTCAACATTTAAGGGTGGAAATCCAAACGACGCTTAGCGATCAGATGCAAGTTCTGAGAAAACTGGAGATTTTTTTTTCTGTCACATCTCCTGTATGTTGGCACTGATGGCACTAAACTTTGAACTTGTTTTTATTAGCAGTTTTTTTTAAGCAATAGCGGAATCGGCAGAGCAAGCCAAGCCTTGTAAATATGACAGGGTGCCTAACATAGAAAAAGAAGATATCAGCTTACAACCGTATTCATTTTCACTACTCATTTATTTTGTGTTTTGATTTGTGGAGAATAGACTATGCTTGGCGATCAAGAAACAGAGAAGATAGAGAAAGAGGACAACAGATAGTACATGTATTAACATGGGGATCTGGAAGGGGCATTTTGTGTGAACCTAAGCATTAGCCCAGGATGGCAACAGATCGACCGAATACGGCCTTCCAACAACACTGTATTGTTGTTCTTACGATCCTGGTGTACTGGGGAACAAAAGAACAGAAATAATGACCATCAAAATGCATAAAGAAAATCGAAGTAGTGCAGCCGTATCAGAAGATCCCATGTCTTTCCAGCTTGTCAGGCTCATACTATTCATCCACCCATCTGACCATCCATCCATCCATCCATCCTTCCAATCAACCAACCAGCTAACCAACTAGCCGTTCATCCTCCCGCCCACCCTTCCACCCAGAAGAGAAGAACGGGCTAGATCTGTATCTCTTGAAGGTTGTCATTCAGTGTGGCAACGTTTTGTATGTTTCCTTCCTTCGAATCCGCAGGGATTTAATCAGGTTGCGGAGGCTGACAGTGGTAGAATCCCACTTACTGTACCGAATCACCAGAAAAGTGGCATAAATGGATGCAAAAAAAATCCTTTCTTAGAGGATCGATTTGCATGGAGGCTGCATATCCTCTTTCCCTGCAGCCACGCCAAATGTTTGCCTTACTGGCTCTCTTGGGAGATCATTTTCTGTGTTCTTTTCACTTCTCTGTTTTAGTTCATTTCTAGTCATTCTCTCTGAAACAGCAAGTATTGCTAGTAGTTGATGTAGTAATAGTAGTAGTTGTCGCAATAGCAGCAGTGATTATAATGGTAGAATTGTAGGGCAGTAATAGTAGTGATAAGCTTAGTGGTAGTGGAATTCTGACTATAGTAGTGATTCTTATTGTAGTGTCAGTAGTAGTGGTGATAGTAATAGTAGTAGCAGTGACAGTGGTAATAATAGTAGACGTAGTAGTAGTAGTAGTAGTAATAGTAGTAGTAGTAGTAATAGTAGTAGTAGTAGTAGTAGTAGTAGTAGTAGTGGACGTAGTAGTAGTAGTAGTAGTAGAAGTAGTAGTAGTAGTAGTAGTAGTAGTAGTCGACGTAGTAGTAGTAGTAGTAGTAGTAGTAGCAGCAGCAGTAGTAGTAGTAATAATAGTAGTAGTAGGCAGAAATAGTAGGCTAAAATGATTGTAGTGATAGTAACTGCTTCAGTGGTATAAAAAAAAAGAAGAACTTTAATCACTAGTGAAAATAATGGAAAAGCGTATTCAAGTACTGAAGGAAAAATGCATTCTGTAATTATTTTTTTTTGTTTCGAAAAAGCGATTCCAACATTAATTAACACGGTTTGGCAAATCGGGGTGTTATAAAAGAGAATTTGATCAATTGCTGCTGAGGAAGAGTGGTATATAGTCTCGCATGTTCAAGTATACAAAACAAAAAAAAAAGAGAGAGAGATAGAGAGCGAGAGAGAAAAAGAATGAACCAGAGAAAGAAAGAAAATGGGAAAGAAAGTAAGAAAGAAAGAAGAAAAACGAAAGAAAGACAGAAAGAAAGCATGGAAAGAAAAAAGATAAAAGAAGAAAAAAGAGCAAGAGAGAGAAAAAAAGAAAGAAAGACAGGCAGACAGACAGGAAGGAAGAAAACAAAAGAAAGACAGAAAATCATGATTTTAAGTGTAAAAGTTATTGGAAAATCAGGGGATCGCAACATGGAGCACAATCTTCATGGTACAAAGAAAATATTCAAAAGGATTTCCAAATACAGCAAAAAATACAAGAAAGAGAATTGCTCGACACGTAAAACCGGTTGAAAAGACAAAGTCTATATTCCAATGACGAAGAGGAAAGGACTAAAAAAAAAGGACTAGCAAGAAAATACTTTATGGAATCGAGAATTTAATGAAATTATAAAATAAAATGGAATAATCGGGTCCTACGGTTCACTGATAAACTGCCTGATATGAAAAAAAAAAAAGAAAGAATAAAGAATAGTTATAAAAATGTATATCTGATAGAATATGCAGAAATTAGAAAATAGAACACGATAAACTGTGGTAGGAAATAGACTATTAAAAACAGGGTAAGAAAGAAAATTATTGCAAAAGCACAATAACTATAAAGTGCATTTATGATAAACTGGAACTATACACTATAAGTCAAGTTATATTTAAATCAAGGGGCACTAGTAAATTACCTGAGAAGGAAACCAAAATTTTTAAAAAATGAAGGACAGTTATAAATATATATCTGATAGAGTACGTAGGAACTGAAAAATGGAATACCCATATCATGCCATGGTTACGAGCAAGTAGGTTATTAACGCGGAACAAAAAAGAAAAATTACGGCAAAAAGCACGGTAAGCATAAAGTGCATTGACAAACTGGGAATATCAACTAAAGCAGAATTCAAGTCCCAGTGGGCAATAATAAATAGCCAGACACAGAAACAGAGGCGGGAACGGAGAACAGTTATAAATGTATGTCTTATAGAACACCACTGGAAAATAGAGCGTGAAAATTGTAATAGTTAAGACAAACCTCGTACCCCACTCAAACAGCATACAAAAAGATAAATCGGAAATAAAAGCATAGTAGGTATAAAGTGCAATGAAAAACTGGGGGTATAAATAAAGCACAATTCGAGCCTGAAGGAGCACTAATAAATTGTCTGATGTGGAAACAGATGCAAGAATAAATGACATCTATAAACGTATATCTGATAGGGCACGTTGGCACTGAAAAATAGAATGTGAACAACTGTACTGGGGCAAGTAGGCTACTATAACAACGCAGAAAAAAAAGATATGTAAGTTGCACAGCACAATGGACATAAAGTGCATTGAAAAAACTGGCGTTGTAAAATATAATATAATTCGTCCGGTGGAGCATAAAAAATGGGAAACAAAGCAAGAATAAAGAAAAGTTTAAAAATGTATATTTGATAGGGCATGTAAGCATCGAAAAAAAATATTATGAACTGCAAAAGTAAAAAAGCAAAAATAAGACAGCAAAAATGGGGGGAGGGGATAGTGAAAGGGGGGGGGGGGTGAGGCAAGACAAAAAGTATATAAAGC
>JBCEWB010096951.1:0-12258 GCA_039654565.1 Peronia peronii
ATAGATAGATAGATAGATAGATAGATAGATAGATAGATAGATAGATAGATAGATAGATAGATAGATAGATAGTCTCAGATCATATCCGTAACATGGATTTAGAGACCGGCAGCCTGTCATTCACCTCAGTTCTGATTTAACCTCGTAATAGTCGTCACTCGGTGTTATGACCCACAATTCCCATGGCACCCTGAGGACTCATTTTTCACGTTATTGGATCGTAGCACCACCTGACAAAAGATAGACCATACCAGATATTTACAGTCCTCATCTCCGGAGTACACACTGGCACATGCAGATCGAGGTGAGCGTATTAATATCGTAATTGATTGATTGCTATCTATACTTCCAGATCAATTCAAGTGCTCGATCTCAGGCTCACCATGCTCGTCAAATCACGTACATTTTTGTGTCCCATCCATAGCATCGACATATTTAAAGCCTGAAGGTGAATAAACGTAAAGATCCAATTCGATCGTCTGTGATTATATGCAGGGGGGATGGGGGTGGAGCTGGGGTGGGGAGGGGGGGAGAGACAGGCAAAGATGAAGCACAAGAGAACTGTTGTGTCCTCATATCATCGAGCATTGACCAATCATAGAGTGATCACACAGATATTCATAGCGTAGCAGTTAACTTGATTTACTGCACTGAAACGATGCGGACATCGTGATACAGACATTGTACTTAATTATGGGTGTACATAGAGCCATAAACATCATTATTATTAATTCTGAACATCAATATTACATCATTTTAGGACATGGACATAGACATGGACATGTGATAACTCATTATCTTTGATAGGACCTACGTTGATGATTAAGATACATAATCACAATAATCATAAAATGGACATCTTCTTTAAGGGAAGCAACTCTTGGCTGCCAAGGGAAACAAGTAGGTATCATAACACCTCCCTTCCTGCTGAGTGTACGGAGGACATAAAGCTAAAAACACACTGTCCATGTCGAAGACACGAAAAATCACTTCCTAAGTCTCAGTTGGTTGAAATAGTGATGGACTGTGGTATCTTGAATCTTCACTTCCGCAACTGTCTTCCCATCTGTTCCTGAGACAATGGCAGGTCCCATTTGTCCTTTTTGCCACCTTTGAAGGTGAAAGTGAAACAGGGAGTGCCTATCCTGAATCCTGCCTTGCGTTTCTGATGCGTGTACGTTACCTTGGGTCCAGTGTCTGAATGCTGAACCTTCTTTATCGTTGAGTTGCTCAGGATTGTGTCCCCTGATAGCCCAGGCATTTGATAGCGTTGCGGCCCAGGAGGTTCAGCTTCAGCCTAGTCAGCACGAACTAGTGTGGCTGGGATAGCTTATCTGTCGTCACTGTGACAAATAAAGTCGCTATACCCATCACCGGCAGGTCAACGTTTGAAGCACACCGGTACTTGGTCGATGACGGGGACAGCTTCGGCTTCTTCAGCTTCCTCCAAGATGTGATGGATATGAAGCTATCCCTGCTGCTTGTGTCCACCTCGAATGTTACTAGTACGCCGCTGAGTTCACAGGTATAGAACAGTGACGCGGCGTTTGAGATCTCCTGGCCTACACCCTGTACTCTGTTTACAGGCCCTTGCTTCTTCATGAGGCAGACTTGTTCAATGTGGCCTTTCTTGCCACAAAAATTGCAGGTTGCGTCCTTGAACTTGCATTGGTCTGAGCTGTGGGCACCGTCACATCGGTAGCAGGATGTCTTCAGAGGTCCTCGCTTCTTCATCTGGCGGCAAGCTCGTTTGATGTGGCCTTTCTTGCCACAGAAATTGCAGGTTGTGCCCTTGAATTTGCACTAGTCTGAGGTGTGGGTACTGTCACATCGGTACCAGTATGTCTTCTGACTACCTCGCTGAGGCTTTGGGCTGCCACTGGAATCTTTTTTCTTTGGGTGTTTTTGCCTTGCACCGCCTCCTTGATGAAGCTGTAAAACCGGGGCGTCGACAGAAGCTAGACTGGTAAGCGTCTCTTTTGTTGCTCGGGAAGCCTCGGCAGCAACGTAGACAGCACGGCTGATTGTCAGCTCATCTTCCTTAACTTTGAACAGTGCTTTCACCACTGCTTCGTTGCCAATGCTGCAGGCGAATCTGGTTCGCATCGCCTCATCCAGGGGATCTGTGATGGTTGCGAAGTCACATGGGGTTGCCTCCTGTCGGATCCTGGCCGCCAGCTCCTGAATGGTCTCACCAAGTCGCCGCTCTGTCCTTGTCCAGAACTTGAATCGTTCTCGAACCACGAAGCGTTTGGGGTTGAAGTGGTCTGCCATGTGCGCCTGAATCGCTTCGATGGACAGGCTGTTGACATCCGTGGAGCGTGTCTGGTGAGCTGCAAAGTTCTTGGGGAGTCTGAAAGTTGCAGATGTCTGATTGGTCAGGGAAACGCCCTCCTTCTTGTCTGTTGGGATGGAGTTCGTCTTGACGAACGTTTCGAATCTGGACTAATAGTCGGTTCAGAGCTCTGCGGCAGGATCAAATTCGTGGAACTTCTTTGTAGCGGGGGCGGTTGACTTGCTGACAAGAGCTGTCATCAGCAACTCCATCTGCTGACGCTGTTGCTCTATCTGTGCTCTCATCGTTGGAGGTCGCTAGTCTGCCCCTCGGTCGTCAGGGGTCGCTGGTCTGCACCGCCTGTAAGGGGTCAGTGGTCAGTCCCCTTGGTCTCCAGGGGTCCTCATATGTTGTGAATCATCGAGCATTCACCAGTCATAGAGTGATCACACAGATATTCATAGCGTAGCAGTTAACTTGATTTATTGCACTGAAACGATACGGACATCGTGATACAGACATTGTACTTAATTATGGATGTACATAGAGCCACAATCATCATCATATTAATTCTGAACATCAATATTACATCATTTTAGGACATGGACATAGACATGGGCATGGCATATGGTGAGTCATTATCTTTGACAGGACCTACATTGCTGATTAACATAAATAATCATAATAATCACAAAATGGACATTTTCTCTAAGGGAAGCAACTCTTGGCTGCCAAGAACAACAAGTAGATCCCATAACAAGAACAAAGAAGATTAGAAATTTGACTGGCAAAATATTCAAGTGTTCAAAGAGATGGAAGAGAAGAAGCGGACTAGGAAGGAGATGACACTGGAACTGCTGGATGTGTTATATGATTTCAAATTAAATCACAGCTCCCTCAATAAATGATTTCCCCATCTTCCATGAAGTTGGCGGATCCAAAAAAAAAACTTGTCTCAATTTGTAGGTAGCATTTTTATGCAGTCGGGCCGATAATTGCTCCTTGTCCTACAGTTGAATCGCTAATATCGTTGAGAACGGAGTGTTATGATGATATCAATCTTTTCCCCTGTCTCGGATGGGGCAACATTGACATTGCTTTGGATTGTGCTTTCTTTTGAAATTCTGGGTTATTTGTAGTTTATTGTGAGATAAATCTCAAGCATTAACTCGAACACATCTAATAACATGTTCTAGAACATCATGAGAATGTTACATTGCTTTTTGAAATAATAAACTAAATGATAACAACGAGGAAATATGATTCTATCTTCAATGCTTACCTTTCTGTCAAGTCATTATGCCCTCTAATGGGTCTGTTTGATCCAGGGAATAACATTCCGCTCTCTCAGACATCACGGCATCAACGTAATTATCTAGATGGTGTTTTAATCTGGAATTTGAAAAAAAAATAAGTAGGTTTTGAATGAATGCCAGTTTATTTTCCGCTAATTTCATTTTGCAGATGATCTCAGTTCGCCTTCCATAAATTTGCACACATATAATGTTCTCGATATTTTGCTTTTCTTTTTCTTCAGAACGACGGTGAGGAGCTAGTTGAAAATGGTAGGGAAACAACATTCTTTTGGAAACATTCTGTGACTAAATTTTATTCCGACCAGAAAATGTAAACTATTGACTGGATGCTGGCTTATTTCATCTTGTATAGTGAAGATCAGGGTACGAATATGAATTGAAAGACCCTTGTGTGAAATGAAATCATTGCAACTGAGTTCAGTGATCATCTTTAAAAAAAACCTGTTTGGTCTAGATGTATGTTTGTAGGTATGAACGGATAAGGCAGAAAAAGACTGATTTTTTATATTTTTTTTAAATGCATCTTCCTGATTATAAGCTCGGGTACTGAGAAATATTAGGCAATATATATTAGGATCATATATAGTAAGGCATTTGAAATTAAATGTTAACGTCGGATTTACATGTTTGCCTATATTATAGAGATTTTAGATAAGATAAGAAGATCTTGATGTTGATGACGAAGAGACACTCGGTGACCAACAAACATTAAGACTTGAGACTCAGTTACATTAAGAAAAAAAATGCCATTAACCAGAGCCAGCTGTGAGATTAAAACGAAAATTAGGAAGCATGCAAGCTCGAATGATGGTCTATGTATAAAGACAATAGCGAATTAATCTATACGTGGCTTCCAAATGCATCTGGCTCTGTATATGTGTGCATGTTAGATGCTGTTATCACTAATCATGTAGAGAATGTTCTGAATGAAATGAGACACGCATTAGCACGTTTGGATGTAAGATCGGTTAAAAAGAAAAAAAAAGACATGCTATCATCGTTCCAAGTCATACAGAATTATTTTTTTTTCATCCTGGAAGACGTTGTGGAGTGACTGCCGTTTTGAAATTAACCTTTCATTTTTTTTTTTTTTAATTTTGAATTTGTTATTTCGAACAAAGGTTTTCTACACTTACTCTCCTAAGTAGCAACACATATGCCTACCATTCTTAGTCTATCGGTTTTTTTTTTTTTTTTTGAGAATTACAGAGGGAAAAAATTATCAGCTAAGTTTTTCAAGTGCTTTGATACCTCTCGCATTTTGTATAGATATCTATTCGTGCCGTGCATTGTCCCAAATCCAGTGTTGGACCAGCATAATACTTAAAGCAGAGTTCTAGACTCTAGACTATCCCCTGTTTAGATTGGGCACAGCAAAAAAGGTCAAGAGGCCGAAACAAATGAGTCAATCAGTTCTGTTTTGTTGAGCCGGCAAAAGTCAGATCGCGTCGGCCTTGAGCCTTGTGGATAATATTTGATTTGGCCACCTATCTCCGTGCTTTTATTGGGACTGGGCAGTCACTATCTTAGCACAGTTCTCGTCTTCAACGTCAACCAGCCACTAGACGGGTTTCTCTACAACCTCAGGGGACTTTGATCAGCATTTCACCGTTGTTAGGATGTTCACAGGGCTGAGTCATTAGTTTTGTGATCAAGCCCAAGATGGTGAATCCCATGGTCGGAAGTTTATTGCCTTGCTGGATAAGAAATTGTGGAACAAGCCTCGTAAAGTATGGCAAATAAACGCGAAGAGCTCCTTGTTCCCACATTTGGTGGTCCTGTAAGGACTCACGAAACGAGAAAATCTTGAGTTTCGAGTAGCCTGCTCGTGAAGGCTTTGCCAGGTCATGGACTTCCAGTGCTAATAAAAAGAAACATGCCGAAGGCTATGGATCAGGTCTGCAGAGACTTGAAGACCCAATGATTTAAATCTTGCTTACGTGAATTCAGCGCCCATCGTTAAAGGGGAGGAGGAAGGAGGGAGGACGCATCCTGAAATACGGTTCAGATCCATTCTGGTTTTTCATTTTCTCTTAAATGTCTACCTTTTCTGAATATAAAGATATTTTTAAAAAGTAGATATGTCCATTCTAATGTGTTTGGTCGATGGTCATTCAACGAATGATCCGGCCTACTGTCAACCAGGATTTGGTTCCCTCTAATTACTACATGCAGTGGTAGATCATCAATAATTATTCGACTGAATATAGGCAAAGGATACATAAAACAATTGATTATCACCTCCTCTAGCAATATCTTGAGCCCTAGTGCCAGGTATAGTCATTGATCGGGCCACTCTAAGACGAAATAGACTCATGATCATGCAGAATATTAGTGTAAGCTTTCATCATGTGTGCTCAAAATTGAACTTCCACCTCCTAGTGAAATTCTCTTTTATTGCTGCTGCTTCAGAAAACAGGTGTGAACTGTCTGTCATAGTAAAAGCCTAGGCACTCTTGTTTTTGAAAGATACAGATATCACATACGAGGAAGTGACCCTATATGGGCCCTTATGATGTTAGAGGATGGGGAGAAAATATATAAAAGGAAGGCCAGAAAAAGACAGCCCCTTTTGCAGATATTAGCTCTCTCTCAATGACTCCTGTTTTGAGGATGAAGGCCCAAGAAAACTCTCTCGATGTCAATTTTTGTTCCTTAATACAACTTTAAATATTATCTCAAAACCCGATGATACTTTACTAATTACTTTTATTTTTATGGAGCGATTCTAGCCACACTGTTGAGCATGCATGTTTTTCACGACAAGACCAAAAAAAAAAAACGTACATATGTGCTTCCCATTCTGTTTGTGAGTTTGGGAGAAAAATAAGGTTTTTGTTGGGAAAAAAGGGTGAAATGTGAAATGGCATTATGTGGCGTTTTAAAAAATTTCTAACCTAAAAAGTCCTCTTTAATACATAAGGAGCTGAAAATAGGGTGGGTTTTTAGGGTTTTGTCAAATAAAACTCTGATCAAGTTTCATCAAGTTCCATTGATATTTGCAGAGCAGATAGATTTCAAGGATAGCCATTTCAGAGTAGCCAAAATCCAAGATGGCGGTGTTGCCATGTCAACCGTTCGAGCCAGTTGTTTTCACTATTTTTATCCAGTTTGAACATAATAAATTCGATGGATTAGATTGAAATTATCTGTCTGTAATATTATAAAAGCATTTGGCAAATGAGAGCGGTCCAGCTTCCGCATGCTCTTTGTTCTTGTCGTTCCCAGGCTTCCGTTTACTTTGTTACTGGCAAAGAAATCCATCTGTGTGAAGATCAGTTTTGTTTTCGAGTGCATACGCGCGCAACATAATGTATGAATGATGAAAGCGTTCAAATTTACTTTTTTAGTGTTTTTAGTAAATCATTGTCGAAGCTGCATATGCCAGATGTACATTAGCCTAACTGTGACATTAAGAATTAAATTCCTTTCAATTTTTTTCCACAGTTTCATTAACATTTTTTTACTTCTTCTCTCTCCCTGTCTTAAGTATCTATAATAGCTTAATTATCTAATCTCTTTTACAGCAAAAGATTTTCTCTCTGTCAAACGTGACAGCGTAAACTGCAAATTTTCTCCTCTCCTCTCCCCCCCCCTCTCCACCCGCCTCCCAACCGCCGCTTTTTTCTCTCTGTCTCGCTCCACACTATGACCTTTGACGGCGAGGACAAACTTTGAACATCAGGCTCCACCCTTCTGTAACTAGGACCAGGACATCCCGCGTTAGGACTAGGACATCCAAACTCTCAGGCATCCGAGAATGTAAATATATCGGCTAACTCGGGAATCTGCTGGTTGTTTTTTTTTTTTTCCCTTGTTTTTAAAAATCTTTTCTGGCCCCTCTTTCTGATTCGTATTCTGATGTCAACCATTTTGGGGGGGGGGGTGGGGGGTGGAGGGGACACCACACTTCGAACTAGGCTACAGAGGAATATAAGAGGAAAGGGGGAGGGGAGGGGGGGGGAAGGGGGCGACGAATGTGCTAAGGGAAAAGAGGAGGGGGGGGGGTGGGATTTGACTGGTATGTGCTCTTGTAGGATGTTGTATACTTACCGAGAGACCAGGGATGTTCAGGGCCAGGGGACCAGAACTACGGCAGAGATAGGTGATATGTTCACCAGAAGAGGAGGGCACGAAGTTCTGAATTCTTCGTAATTACAGAATTTTTCTGGTCATCATCAAAAAAGCACCTGCTGCATGTTGTCCATCCATCCATCCATCCATCCATCCATCCATCCATCCATAAATCCATCCATCCATCCATAAATCCATCCATCCATCCATCCATCCATCCATAAATCCATCCATCCATCCATCTATTTATCAGTCCATCCATCCATCCATCCATCCATCCATCCATCCATCCATCCATAAATCCATCCATCCATCTATTTATCAGTCCATCCATCCATCCATCCATCCATTCATCCATCCATCCATCCATCCATCCATCTATTCATTTATCCATCCATCCTCATATCCATCCATCCATCCATCCATCCATCCATCCATTGATCCATCCATTTATCAATCCATCCATCCTTCCATCCATCCATCCATCCATTCATCGATCCATCCATCCATCCATCTATCTACTCTTCCATCCATCCATCCATCCATCCATCCATCCATCAATCCATATTTCACAATCCCCCGTGAACTCTCAGTATCCAACTCTCCCGCTTGATTCCACTTCTCTCCCTGAAACCATCACCTGTCCTTACATAACTGCACACCTCGCTTATTCGTAGCTGCTCCCCACTGATGACGGCCTTCTCGGAAATGGAAATCAGTGAGAGTAAATACTCTTGACGAAGCCAGTTTGGGAAGTTGTCGTGGCCATTTTGAATTTTGCACCATTCGTGAAACAGTGAGCTCAGTTCTCTGTTGCTCTATCTCCATTTTTCGCATTTTGAGAAAATTATGTTTTACGTTTAGCAACTGCCTCTCTACATAAGAGAATAGGAACAAAATGATTTTCAAAGTCTACCTGTTTGAGCAAGTGATCGGCGAAATAATATAGTTGATTTATTATCCCGCTTTCATATGACATACATATCTCCAAATAGCCCAAAAGTGGATATAGAGCAACAAAGAACTGAGCTCGCGAAAAAATGTGATTAACCAGTGCTCACATTACTGAAAGATACATAAGTTGATTACCGCAGGTCGACCTAAGTCGTCCTTTTTCTTTGCTCTTCAAATTTGTCCACAATAATAGTCTCATATTTATAAGCTTCAACATGGCAGAACATTGCACTCGGCTCAAAGATCAGACTGAAACGTACCCTGGTGGACATATATACTCTTGTATGTAATCGTGGACCTTAACAGCTGAGATAGAAAAGAGAAAGGGAACGCAGTGGCTCTGTGGTTTGGCGTCTGCTCACGGAGAAAACGGGCCGGGATCGACTCGCGGGTCCTGCATCGGAGGATGGAAGGACACGAAAATCGAAAACCCGCATTTTTTTCAGTGACTCAACGGCCCCCTGGCTTGCTGTGGGTAGGGAAGCCCGACGTCTAGCCTTCTCGGATAAGGGCGAATATATTTCGGAGATCCCGTGTGTACGTTGCGCACGTTAAAGACCTCTTGGCAGTTCAAAATCAATGAAAGAGTAGGCTGCGTGCCGCTGTCCGGGCAAAATTTCGAAATTCCAAATTTCTACCCACAAAATTTCTCAGCAAATATTGACAACTTCTAAATGCCGAGATAATCCTACTTTCTTAGGATTGAAAGGCTTAAGAAAAACAAACAAAAGAAAAGAGAATACGGCCCACTGAGACGAGATGCTTTCAAAGACTCCTGGGTATTTCCTACAACGATCATATCACGAACGAAGTAGTTCGGAACAGAATCAGGCAAGACGTTGGGCCTTACGAAGACCCTTTAAGCTTGGTCAACAGACGCAAGCTCTAATGGTATGGCCATGTCATGAGATCATCAGGGCCTGCCAAGATATTCCTGCAGGGCACCGTGCCAGGAGGGAGAAGGAGAGGCAGACAGAGGAAGAGATGGGAGGACAACATCCCAGAATGGATGGGCTTGATGTTGAGCGATTCAATCAGGAGGTCAGAAAGAGGATGCTGGTTGCCAGATCATCTATGGCGCCCAACGGTCCACAAGACTACATGACAGAGAGATAGACAGGTCAGAACGAAGGGTTCTCCAAGACTGTGGGAAATTTATTTCATGAAATTTGAAACAGAAGATCGAAGTTTCGTTTCGTATATTGAAAAAGTTTATATCTAGCGATCGCCCCATTGTCCAATATGCCCTGGAATCGGCAGGATTGATCCCCACGAGAACCCAGTCATGACATCTGGGGAACTACAGGGGATTGAAAAGTAACTGGTATTTTAAAATGAATAGGCTATGAGTTATGTATTGTAATTTCTGTCTTTTTGTGTGTGTGTGTTGGATCTTTTATGTTTTGTGTTTGACGTTTAAAGTTTGAGAATTTAATCTGTTTGTATCTGTCTTTTCAGACCGGTTATTTTGTTTGAAATTTGAAAGCCATACAAACAGGGCTGAACGTCCAGCTAAGGGTAAGTTATGAAGTTTGGAAATCTATTTAAATAGCAGCAGTAGCAACAGCAGCAGCAGCAACAACAACAACAAAAAAAATAATAATAACAATAATAATAATAATAATCATTCAGAAAAGACAGACATGAAGAGATCTATTTCTCATACATTGAATGTCAAACACACAGACACACATATGCACACACATTGAGACAAAAAATACAAAACATAAATCATTTATAATTATTTTAAACTAGCAAAGTTATTTTTCAGTCAGTCTGTACTTCATAAAGGTTGAGAATCAACAGGTGGGCTGTTTCTTTTTTTTTATTAAGCCTTTCAGTCCTAAGAAAGTAGGATTATCTTGGCTTTTTGAAGAGGTTGCCTGTTTTTACTGAGAATTTCTGTGGGTAGAAATTTGGAATTTGGAAATTTTGCCCAGACAGCGGCACGCAGCCTCTTCTTTCATCGATTTTGAACTGCCAAGGGTTCTTTAACTTGCGTAACGTACATACGGGACCTCCGAAATATATTCACCCTTATCCGAGAAGGCTAGACGTCGGGCTTCCCTATCCAGACGAAGCCAGGGGACCGTTGAGTCACTGCAAAAATGCAGGGTTTTCGATCTTCGTGTCCTTCCATCCCGCATTTGAGGACCCGTGAGTCGAGTCCGACCAGAACCTCACCCCGTGAGTTGTTGTCTCCATGAGCAGACGCCAAACCACAGAGTCACTGCGCCTCCCTTATACATGTTGTCCTCGCAGTTGCTATTACTATATCATTCCTTTCTATTATTGTACGACTGTTGTTGCAAGTTTTGTTACTATTTTGTTAACATTATGATACTTGCTGTTTTGTAATTACTATTAATTTATTATTATTACTAAACTGGGTGGGCGTGTTGCTGTTGGTATCGGTGCGGCACTCGCACGTCAAATACTTAACAAAATCAGAGACGAATTCAACATTTTCGGATTCCTAAAGATAGTCCGATGCTGTTTATATACATCTATTGAACCAGCCCGCGCCATTGCCCATTAGACTGTCGAATTCTGTGTCAACAAATCCATCTATCTCCAGATTCTCCGAGAGCCATTTCTGAATAAGTTGACAGCACTTGAGTATTCAAAGATAAATAATAGTCTTTTACTCCCTGGGGAGATACAGGACATGTGTACCTACCACCTACGGCACTAAAACATCCATCCATCCATCCATCCATCCATCCATCCATCCATCCATCCATCCATCCATCCACCCATCCACCCATTCATTCATCCATCCATTCACCCTTCCCTCCCTCCCTCCATAACGAAATACAGAAATTAACTCCTTCAATACCAGATAAGACCATTCTGTTATTTTACCTCTGTGATAACAGTAATGGTCCCGATCGACTCTAGTAAACAAACTGTACCTATCGGTTTAAATAGCATTTGTGTCTTCATGGACAAATTAGCCGAATTAGATGAATGTGGTGATTTCTGCATTTCTGAATTTTCACGGATAAAGTGCTTGCAGTCAAAGAGAAAAAAGGTTCGGAAATATTTTTTTTTCCAAGCCTTTCCGGTCCTACGAAAGTTGAATTATCTCGGCTTTAGGCGCCTGCCTTAATTTGTGTGTGAGTGTGTGTGTGTGTGTGTGTGTGAGAGAGAGAGAGAGAGAGAGCAGCATCAATTGTGAGCAGAAATTTGGAATTTGGAAATTTTGCCCTGACAGCGGCATTCCGCCTACTCTTTATCAATTTTGAACTGCCAAGGATTCTTTAATGAGCCTAATGTACACACGGTACCTCCGAAATGTATTCGCCCTTATTGAGAAGGCTAGACATCGGGCTTTCCTAACCCAGAGGAAACCAGGGGACCTTTGAGTTACTGATTAAATGCAGGTTCTAATCGTGGAATCTTCCCATCCCCGGACAGCAGATCCGTTCTCGAACCCGCGACCTCCAGAATGTGAGCTTTTCGCCGAATAGTAGACATCTAACCACACGGTCACTGCCACCCCCACCTCGGGGATTGCTCAATTTTGTTTTAACGTGAATAAGTTTCTTATACCAGCATCTTTGTCTTTACTCCTTCGTTTATCATCTGGACTACCCGTGTATTACAATGCTTCAGGAAATCTCTATTGTCATCGGG